>AWUE01021022.1:0-33386 GCA_001974825.2 Corchorus olitorius | reverse complement strand
TCATTTTCTTTTTATATGCACTTGAAAACTCCAAATTCACTCGAAAACTCTTTACTATTGTCGAGGAAAAATATCTTCTCGAATATCCAAACTTGATCAAAGATGGATTTTTATTAGGCACGTAACGTAGGCTGGGGTTCAGGGTTGCCAAAGAAAGGATAAAAAAGCCCAAAATGTGTATAAGGGTATTTGAATCAAGGATCATTTTTCTGTCATGCGAATGATCTTATCACACTTGTCCTTTTCTCCATCTTATATCTTTTCGATTTCTTCATCTTTCCTTTCACTTTCTTTTTCAATTAAACACTTGTCCTTGCTATGTAAGTCCATGAGGTATTTTTCCTCTCATGGGTAGATGACAAGCAATTTTCCTTTTTTACTTGTTTGCCTCCCTAGTAGGCAGCAATATTAAAGGAAACTGCTTCCGATTGACTTTCTTTGCCACTCTCCTAGGTAGGGGCGGCACATCTGATGATTTTAATAATAATTATCCAAGAAAATAATTATTATTTATTTAATAATTAATTAATTTCAGCCCTTTGCAATTAATTACAAGATTTTCCTAATTCTATCAGAACTAGGGTGGTGCAGAAACCAAATTCTTTTAGGATTTTTGATTAAATACTGACCACACATCTTGATTATAATCATGTGAAGACCAATTTACCCTCAATTGTAAATTGAGATATAAACAATGCCCCCCCAAGCTTAAGTCCTTGAATTAAAAGAATTTAAGCTTGTATATAAGGAAATTCGTCTTGGGCCAAAATATTCCTCTTATTTTTCCTAGCCAACGTCGACACTCTCTCTTGGTACCATACTTAGCCGAATTTTCCAGCAACTTTTTCAAGCTTTAATGGCTTCCAAAGATCAAGGTAACAACAAAAATCATCACTCATGCCAAGTAATTCAAGTCGCGGCTCCTTGTTCTTGGAGGCTTCCAAATCCTTGGCAAGAATCAAACAATTTGGATCAAATTCCTATGATAGCAGCTCCAATTTGACTCAAGCAAGGCCTAAGCTCAAGTCCATGGTGATTGATCCCAAATCAGCACAAAATCAAGGTAATTGCTTATGAACTTTTTAATTTTTGCACTTAAGTTCATCAATTTCCTTTATGCCGCCAACCCTAGCTTCAATTGCCATGATTAGGTCGACTTTGATGATTATTTTGGTATAATATGGCTGCTGGAATTTTGAGTAAAAATTTGATTTAGAAATCAAATCAATTTAGTAAAGAAATTGGCAAAAATCCTTAGTAAAAACTACATAGTTTTAGGCTTAGGACTTAATTTTTGCCATAGATCTTTGGATGAACATGCTGATGCATGAAATTGAGGATTACATGGCATAAAATCATGTTAATCATGTCGACCTAGGGGCTGCATTCATTGACTTGAAATTTTCCTACCCTAGGCGCAAATTTATGGGCTTATTTGGCTAGAATTACAAATCCTATTAGGTTTAGGACTTTGAATTAGCCAAATTGGATTAGGATTGGGTGTTTTCCTTATGAAATTAGGTTAGGATTAGATAAACCCTTAACCTAATTGGACAAGGACCATAAACCCTAGCATGCCGCGGCTCACTTTGCAAAATTTCAAAAATTTTGGGCAGCTATGCAATTAGGTCCCTAGGGTCTATGCAATTTTGGGAATTTTGGCCAAATTAATTAAATTAGCCAAAAGTTCAGGGGGTTAATCATGAAATTACGTCCTAATTAAAAGCATAGGAACCTTAATTTTCATAATTTTGAAGTCCTAGTATGCCGCAGCCCCCAATTTGCATAAATTGCAAGTTGTGCGGCATATTATTAGATTTTTCGGTTAAAAATCTTGCTAATTTTGGCTCAATTGATAAAATTAGCCAATAATTAACACTAAATCAGGCCCTAGGTACATGAAATTAGGTTTAATTTCACACGTGCACATCCTAATTTAATGGAATTTGGAAACCCTAGCATGCCGAGCCCTTAATTGCACAAATTACAAGTTGGGTGGCATGCTTTTATGAATTAGGGTTTGAGTTTTGTTAATTTTAGCCAAATTAATTTACTTAGCCAAAAATTAAAATTTAGGTTTAGGTAAAATTAAGTTTGATTTCATAATTTACCAAAAAAACCTTAAATTTTTAACATGCCATGACTTTAGTTGAAAAATTACAACTTGTATGGTATGTATATTGATATTTTTGGCCTTTGTATAAATTTAAGGCCAAAAATTAATTTTATTTTTTCTTAAAATATTACCATAATTATTTTTGGCAGCCATAATAATTATTTTTGCCAAGAAATAAAATTATGGGCTAAACTTAAGGTGGTAAAAATCTTATTAACAAAAATTGTGTATTAACAACTTTGTTAATTTTGTAGGAGAACTTGTGACATCTTCTGAGGAGGAGAGAACTCTTGATCTTGTGAAGAGACTTGTTGCTAAGACTTATCATGAGATTGAGTTTCCTAGAGATGCTCTTCCCCTTTTTTCACTGGTTTTCCTCTAGCTGAGATGAATGATTGCTTTCCTCTACATCGAGGTGGCCTGCTCCCTCTTCAAGGATATGACTATGATTTACGCAAGTGGGTTAACAAAATCCAGTCATGGGCCTACTGTCCAACAGAGTGGTGTGCCTGGGTGGACCGAATTGTCATGTATCGTGAAAAACAACTACGTGAACAAGACTTATTATCATTTGTCTTGTTGTCAAAGCAAGAGTTCTCCTATGATGGTGCCTTGCTTGCTGCTCTCAGTTCTTTTTGGAATAGGTGTTGGAATTACTTCCACCTTCCATGTGGACCAATGTCGGTGACTCTTCTGGACATAACAGCAATCACAGGTCTCCCTATAGATGGCAAATGGGTATCCTGCGCCACCTCCCTTGATGAAGCTGAAGATTTGCTCTACTCTATTCCTTTGAGTGACAAACTCTACTTCAACAAGTTTATCTCTGAATATGCCAAGCCAACTTATGCTCCTCTTGAGGCTAGGGAGATCACGGCTTTCATGCTCTGCCTAATCTACAAGTTTGTTGTTTGTCCTCCCTCATGTGTCTGCCTTTGATCGGTCGTCAGCAATCATAAAAATAAAATCCCAACAAACTCCTAACTAAGTAAATAGGGCAAGTAGGGGTCAATCCCACAGAGAAGGGTGTAGATTTTATCCGAAAATTTAGTCCTTAAAATCTCTCAAAACAAAACACAGAAAACAGAGGTTGACAGAAAGCAATTAAACAGAAAACAATTAAACTAGAAAACAAAGCAGAGTAAATTAAATCTAAGTCTATAGCAGATAAGAAAGAAAATAATAATTAAGGATATACTTCTTCACCAATGGTAGAAAACAATCAAATTAATTATGGGTCCTTGATTTAAAAGATAAATTCAATATTAAATTCAAGATGATAACTGGTCTAGGGAAAACCCTAACATGCTATTTAGATAAGATTAGCCGTCAAGCCTTAAATTACCCCTTTTTCCTCCTAACTAATCAATTAGCCGTCAAGCCTTAAAGATTTGCTAGGATTCAAAGCATTAAGATCAACTTTTATTAGTTCTTTCACACATGCTTAATAAATAAAACCATACAACAACCAGATAAATCTGATCACTGGCATGCAAACCCAATTAACCCGCCGTCAAGCGCGGCTAACTTGCTACACACAATCAAACTCATGCGTCAACCTTATTGTTTGATCTAGCCAACAATCTCTCAAATTACCTCTTTAGTGGCCACATAAATCAATAAAGATCAAGATTGTAGAATTAAAACAGAGTTTAACATGCTATCTATCAAGAATAAAATACCAAATTATAAGAACAGAAATCTCACCATATTTAATTGATTGAATTCACCAAAGGATCAGAAGTATTAAGAATTTAGCTACTCATGGGTTTAGGAAAATAACTTACAGAATTAGAAGGGGCGAAAATCTCCTCTTGAATATCCTAGGTATGCCGCACCACCCTATGGCTATAGGGGGTGGTGGCACCCTTTGCCTAAAAACTAAGAAAACTAGAAGAAAAGATCTAAAACTAATTGGTGTGTGAAGGTATGTAGGTGTGTGATTTGTGATACAGGAGGTGGCTATTTATAGTGGAACTAACCCTAAGAATTCCAATCCTAACTTGGAAAGGAGTCTAGGCCGGTTTTAGGGTCTAACTTGGACTCCAAGTTGGATTAAATGCCTTCCTAGAGTAGAATCCAAGTCAAAATAGGATCCTGAATTTTTGCTGAATTCGTGCAGAAACTTCAACGGCATTTTCGGGCTTGAAAACGGCAGAACTGGGTCTTGGACGTCAAAGGAAAGTTGTAGACCTCGGAGTTAGCTTTCCAACGAGTACTCATAGGCTTCAAACGGAGGTCTGAGCAGAAAGTTATGAATTTTCTACCAAAACTGCTCCTGAATCCTAATCCTGTTAGGACTAGAATCGGGAATCTACGGGATTTTGATATTTCCATGGATTTAGGAGTCATTAATTGGGATTTTAATTCCAATTAATATCTTATATGGGTTGAGTATCTTCCCATATAAATTATCCATAAATACCAAAGCTTAAGGGCTTATCCATGGCTTGTCTTCAATTAAAGCTCCAATTCTTCAATTCTTCCTCTTGAAATAAATCTTCAAAATCTTCAAGTCTTCAATTAAGTCTTCAAATGGTCTTCAAACACGAACTTCGAATCTCCAAATCTATGCTCAAAATTGCTTTGCTCAAATCTGTGTAAAAAGTCATCAAAATAGCTACAAAAATAGTGAAAAATAACAATTTCTCATTTTCACATCACTTAAAGACTAAAAACACAAATATTAATAAAATAGCATATAATTAAGCATAAATGGGTCCAAAAACATAGTAAAATAGGCATAAAAATAGGGTCAATTTTGGCTCAATCATATTCCCCCACACTAAAACTTTGCTAGTCCCTAACAAACTAGTGTAGAAAACTATGAAAAACACTAAACTTGAACACCTAAAACCAACACAACAATCCTAAACTAATGCAAATCAAAATTTCATCTTAATTTAAACTTTTCAAAAACTTTGAATGCATACACATATTAAGGATCAACATAATTATGAAATCAAAATAACAAAGAATCATAAGAGCACTTAATTTAAAAGATCAATAAATAGCAAGCACCTTTATTCTTAAGTAACCATAATTAAAGTAGTTCTAATCACTTACCATTCATTACATCCTATAACTACTTCTTTCCATAAGCTTATGTCTTCATCTTTATCTCCATTACTCAAATGAATGCATATCACAGATATAAATCAAGGGTTTACGTGTGGGTTATAATATATTTTTAAAGGGTAATTGTTTTTTTTTTTTAGAAAATTGAGGTTACTAACCTCGAAGTGTTCATGATTTGGGGTTACTAACTCCCATTTTTGAGGCTACTAGCACTCTAGAAGGACTCCTTTTTATTTTTTTTTCAGAGGGACAATATTTCTGCAATTCTATGCCTCTTATCCTCTTTCCAAGGGTTACTAACTCCTTTTGTTAAAGAAAAGAGTGACAACAATGGATTTATATTTTTTTTATAAAGTATGCAGAAATACCTCTTCTCCTCTTGCATGAAAACACTTCTTTTTGAAAACAATTTTTTTTTAACTACCCTTTTATATAAGTAGTCCCCCACACTTGTTCTTGACATATCCATAACATACTATTAAAATTGTAATTTCAATAAAAATTAAACATAAGTTCTAGAAATAGGCAATCATAGAAATTAATGAACAATATGCTTTTATCACAAACTTCAATTATACCTAATCTAAGAAATCAGATTTCATGCTATAAATCAATCAATCAAATAAAATATTCTTAAAAATTCTAAGTATTAATCAATCATAATCAAATCAATCAATCAATATATGCATAAAATTTCAAAATTTCTCGAAAAAATTATGGTATTAATTATGATGCATGCAGACTCTCTATTAGACTAGACTCTCTCCCCCACACTAAAAAGACACATTGTCCTCAATGTGGAAACACATATGAAATTAACACAAACAATTATATTATGCATGCTCATGTGTTTTAAATGCATGAAATAAAAACTAACACTAACAATTAATTCACATCAAAAAACAGGCAAGCAATCAAAGCAATAATCAAGGAAAAATAATGCAAGGAAAATTAAAAAGATAGAGTTAAAGAAAACTTCTCTGTTTGTAGGCATAAGCTCCATCATTGCTTCTGAAACTGGACTCCTTTCGAATTCATCTTGCAATCGTCCAAATTAAGCTCCATTTGCTCTCCTTCGGTTTTTCATGTGAAATCATTGGGTTGCCTCCCAATAAGCGCCTTTCTTTAAGAGTCTTTGGCTAGACTGCCTTAAAGAAATTATTCTTCAAGGGTGAAGGAATTATGGGTATATTCCTTCAACACTTCCACAATGATCTTGAGAGTATCATTGATGGCTTTGAGAACTTCAAGTTGAATTTTATCAAGACTTGAAATCATCACAGGCTATGTGGCAGCTTGGAATGGTGATGGCACGGGCATGGCCGGTGGTGGCACGGACTTGACTGGTGGTGGCATGGTGAATGGCCGGTAATGACTTGGTAGTGGCACGGCTTTGGGCGAATATGGCCTGGTAGAAGCTTGAGATGGCCGGGCTGATGGCTGCCTTAACCGGGCAAGTGGCGCGGGTGGCCAAGCAAGGTGCACGGAGGATGCTGCTTTAGGCGGATATGGCCGGGCACTTGTCTCGGTTGTGGTCGGTCCTAGCCGGGCATGAGGCGCGGAGGGTAGCGCGGATGGCGCGGAGGAAGGCACTGATAACCGAGCAGGCGGCGCGGATGGCCGGTTGTGGTGCGCGGATGAGTCCGAGCGTGGCCAAGTAAATGGCTCGGGTGGTCGGGCCATGGCCGGGCATGTGGCTCGGGGCGGCTTGGGTATGGCCGGTCCCTTCCGGGCCATGTGCGAGGATGGCCGGGCCATAGCCGGGTATTGGCCGGCTGGGTTGGCTCGATCATTGCCTTGAGCGTCTTCCTTTGGTTCCTTGGCTTCCATCTTCTGCTTCTCTCCTTGTGGTTGAACTCCATGCTTGTTGGCTTCTCTTACTTCCTTTGAGGTTGAAAACTCCATCCTTCGGGATAATTCTTCAAACGCATAGTATGCATTCTTCGGGGTTCTCTTTAATATTGGAGTGCGACTAAAAGAATCAACAAGAACTCGATCTTTGAGTCCTAATCCTCCATAGAAGATTTGGATAAGAAATCTTTTATTGAATCCATGTTGAGGGCAATCAATACACAACTTCTCAAATCTCCCCCAAAATTGGTGGAAATTCTCGTCGTAGCGTTGTCGAATGTCTTTTATCCTTTGTCTTCCTTTGGCAATCTGATCAGGCTTTGTTGATGAAGATTCTCCACTGGCTTCTTTCTTAGCACTCACAACTCAAACAAACTTGTTAGAGTTCAATGGCGATTGAGATGAAATTCTAGGGTGAATCACATCACCGTCAAATTCCATGGTCAATGAACCATCGAATACATCAATCTTGGTATGGGAAGTTCTTAAGAAAGGTTTTCCTTATAAAAGCGGACATTGATCTTTCGAATGTTCCATCTCCATAACGAAGATATCAATAGGAAAAATCAAGTGTTCAACTTGAATTAAGACATTCTCTAGAACACCTTTGGATGAACCAAAGATCCATCAGCTAACTGCAGAATTACATCAGTATTTTTCAAAGGACCAAGATTTAAAGATTGATAAAAAGAATGAGGCATAACACTTAAAGATGCACCTAGATCTAGCATAGCATTCTCTATGACTCTTTTTCCTATAGAACAAGTAATAGAAAACGTACCTGGATCCTTGCACTTAGGAGGTAAACTCTTTTGAAGCACGGCAGAGACATTAACTCCAGCATTTACCTTACCTTGTAACCTTTTCTTGTTGGTACAAAGTTGCTTAAGTAACTTTGCATAATTTGGAATTTGTTGAATGGCATCAAGAAGTGGGATGTTGACCTCAACTTTGCGCAGTATCTCCAAAATATCTGGATCATCATCTTCTTTCTTTGACTTCTTCAATCTTGATGGAAAAGGTGGCGCAGCTTCAGTCTTTGAATCCTTCTTGTCGGCGGCGGTCTCCTTGGCTTTTTCCATGGTGGTTGCACCATCTCTTCTGGGCTCGTCTTCGATCTTGATTTCTTTGTCAGGCATTAGCAATTCTTCTTTGGTGTAGCTCGGCTCTCCTTCATCTTGTGCGGCATGGGTTGG
Organism: Corchorus olitorius; assembly: GCA_001974825.2. Taxonomy (NCBI): domain Eukaryota; kingdom Viridiplantae; phylum Streptophyta; class Magnoliopsida; order Malvales; family Malvaceae; genus Corchorus; species Corchorus olitorius. The sequence continues at coordinate 25,145 of AWUE01021022.1, read as the reverse complement.
ATAGGGGTTTTCCAACTCTTTTCCACTCCTTAAAGTGATTGCACTTACGTTCTCCTTCGGAGGTACCTTTGGTTGTGATGGGATTCTTTGTTGACCTTGTGTCTTGAGCTCACTCATGTCACTAGCCAATTGACTGATTTGTTTCCTCATCATCTCCATAGCTTCTCTCAATTGTTGCATCTCGATAGCTTGTGAAGATTGTTGGAAATTAGGCCTTTGATAATTCATTGGCCTTCCTTGATAGTTACCTTGGTTCCCATATTGTTGACTTGGTTGCTCGGCTCTCCAATAAGGTTCAGGCTTCCTTTGATATGCTCCTTGCATTCCAACAGCATTGACTTCTTGCGCGGTGTGTTCCAAAGAAGGGCACTTATCAGTGTAGTGTCCTTGCTTACAAATTCCGCAAATCTTAGGCACACTTGAAAAATTCGCATTGAATAAATCAGTGAGCGCAGCGACTTGTTGATTTGTCTCTTGAAGTTGTTGCTCCAGTGAGGTGGAATGGGTAGAGACTTCATTGATTCTTCTTGTATTGCCTTGTCTTGAATAGTCTTCTTGAGATCCGAATTGTTAAGTGTTGGCAGCCATGTTCTCCACTAAAGTCCAAGCATCGGTGGGAGTTTTGTCTATGAAAGCACCTCCACTTACAGAATCTATGGAAGATCTGTCAAACGGTAGTAATCCTTCGTAGAAGTATTGGATCAGCAACTGTTCAATGATTTGATGATTGGGGCAGCTCGCACATAGTGTCTTGAAACGTTCCCAATATTCGTGCATTGTTTCCCCATGGCGTTGCTTAATTCCGCAAATCTCCTTCCTTATACTTGATACTTTATGGGCAGGAAAGTACTTTTCCAAGAACAACTTCTTAAGGCTCGTCCAAGATGTGATTGAACCGGTTGGTAAGAGGTACAACCAATCTTTTGCACGATCCACAAGAGTGAACGGAAAAGTCCTTAGCTTGAATTGGTCTTCAGTGATACCTTGAATATTTGTTGATGTGCAGGCAATCTGGAAATCGGTTAGATGTAGGTGAGGATCTTCTCCAGACAGACCGTGAAATTTGGGTAAAATCTGAATAAATCCAGATTTAATCTCAAAATTTGCAGTCGTATCCGGGTATCGAATTGCTAAGCGTTGGGCATTGACGTTTGGTGCAGAAAGCTCTCTCAGGGTTTTAGGCTCTTCGTTTGCCATGTCTTGTGATGTTGAAGCAGCAGATCTAGGAGAACATGATTGAGAACTCGAATTGGATGGCTCCTCTTCTTGTTGTCGATTTGATTTCTCCTTCCTTAGCGAAAATAGTGTTCTTTCTGGCTCTGGATCAAATTCAAAGTCTTGTATGCCACTACTTCTTGTCTTTGGCATGCAGCTTCCTAGAAAAACTCAAAAAACTCAAAAGAAAATTTTTAGTAGTAAAAATTCTTAAACAAAAATTAAAATTGAAGACAGAAATAAAAGAAAATATTTTTTTTTCTTTTCAAAAACCGCAGGAACAAGAATATTTTTTTTTTATGACGCAGAAAATTTTTTTTTATATATATGACTCAAAAAACTCTTTTTTTTTCGACGCAAAAACAAACAGATTTTTTTCTTGACGCAAAACACAAAACCCTTTTTTTTTCAAAAACGCAACAACAAAAAATTAAAAACACAAAAAATAAAAAAAAAATTATTTTTTTATGACGCAAACACAAAATTAAAAACGGAAAAAACAATTTTTTTATATTAAAAACGCAGACTCAATAACAGAAATTTTTTTTTTAGAGAAAATGCAGAGACTAAGACACAAAGAGAAAATTCCCAGGATTCGTCTTCAGATTAGTCTATTTTCCTTCCCCTGGCAAAAACCAGAAAAAGTTCCCTTCCCCGGCAACGGCGCCAAAATTTATGATCGGTAGTCAGCAATCATAAAAATAAAATCCCAACAAACTCCTAACTAAATAGATAGGGCAAGTAGGGGTCGATCCCACAGAGAAGGGTGTAGATTTTATCCGAAAATTTAGTCCTTAAAATCTCTCAAAACAAAACACAGAAAACAGAGGTTGACAGAAAGCAATTAAACAGAAAACAATTAAACTAGAAAACAAAGCAGAGTAAATTAAATCTAAGTCTATAGCAGATAAGAAAGAAAATAATAATTAAGGATATACTTCTTCACCAATGGTAGAAAACAATCAAATTAATTATGGGTCCTTGATTTAAAAGATAAATTCAATATTAAATTCAAGATGATAACTGGTCTAGGGAAAACCCTAACATGCTATTTAGATAAGATTAGCCGTCAAGCCTTAAATTACCCCTTTTTCCTCATAACTAATCAATTAGCCGTCAAGCCTTAAAGATTTGCTAGGATTCAAAGCATTAAGATCAACTTTTATTAGTTCTTTCACACATGCTTAATAAATAAAACCATACAACAACCAGATAAATCTGATCACTGGTATGCAAACCCAATTAACCCGCTGTCAAGCGCGGCTAACTTGCTACACACAATCAAACTCATGCGTCAACCTTATTGTTTGATCTAGCCAACAATCTCTCAAATTACCTCTTTAGTGGCCACATAAATCAATAAAGATCAAGATTGTAGAATTAAAACAGAGTTTAACATGCTATCTATCAAGAATAAAATACCAAATTATAAGAACAGAAATCTCACCATATTTAATTGATTGAATTCACCAAAGGATCAGAAGTATTAAGAATTTAGCTACTCATGGGTTTAGGAAAATAACTTACAGAATTAGAAGGGGCGAAAATCTCCTCTTGAATATCCTAGGTATGCCGCACCACCCTATGGCTATAGGGGGTGGCGGCACCCTTTGCCTAAAAACTAAGAAAACTAGAAGAAAAGATCTAAAACTAATTGGTGTGTGAAGGTATGTAGGTGTGTGATTTGTGATACAGGAGGTGGCTATTTATAGTGGAACTAACCCTAAGAATTCCAATCCTAACTTGGAAAGGAGTCTAGGCCGGTTTTAGGGTCTAACTTGGACTCCAAGTTGGATTAAAAGTCTTCCTAGAGTAGAATCCAAGTCAAAATAGGATCCTGAATTTTTGCTGAATTCGTGCAGAAACTTCAACGGCATTTTCGGGCTTGAAAACGGTAGAACTGGGTCTTGGACTTCAAAGGAAAGTTGTAGACCTCGGAGTTAGCTTTCCAACAAGTACTCATAGGCTTCAAACGGAGGTCTGAGCAGAAAGTTATGAATTTTCTACCAAAACGGCTCCTGAATCCTAATCCTGTTAGGACTAGAATCGGGAATCTACGGGATTTTGATATTTCCTTGGATTTAGGAGTCATTAATTGGGATTTTAATTCCAATTAATATCTTATATGGGTTGAGTATCTTCCCATATAAATTATCCATAAATACCAAAGCTTAAGGGCTTATCCATGGCTTGTCTTCAATTAAAGCTCCAATTCTTCAATTCTTCCTCTTGAAATAAATCTTCAAAATCTTCAAGTCTTCAATTAAGTCTTCAAATGGTCTTCAAACACGAACTTCGAATCTCCAAATCTATGCTCAAAATTGCTTTGCTCAAATCTGTGTAAAAAGTCATCAAAATAGCTACAAAAATAGTGAAAAATAACAATTTCTCATTTTCACATCACTTAAAGACTAAAAACACAAATATTAATAAAATAGCATATAATTAAGCATAAATGGGTCTAAAAACATAGTAAAATAGGCATAAAAATAGGGTCAATTTTGGCTCAATCAGCCTTGCTGAGTATCCCCACCTTGCTAAGCTTATGGCCTTAGGGAAGAGATTAGCTCTTGGTCAGTTCGTGTTGGGGAACCTTTATCGTGGCTTATACAACATTACTCAGAGTGTTGACAAAGGTACTCATGGTCCTTTGTGGATTCTTCAAGTGTGGGCTTGGATGTATTTTCCTCAGCTATCTCTTACTCGTCATGCAGCTATTCTCATCACTCGATGTTACGGTGATCTATACGGAGGGCTTGTGCATATCAACAACAATGTGAACAATGTCTTCCATATATTATGGAACCTGAAAGATCAAGAGTTCTTCCTATACTCCCGGCGGCATTTTGGCCCTTCATGGTTCCAAGAAACGCCTACCAACAAGAGTGCAAATGTTGTGAAACAAGCATGGAGAAACTTCTGCCTGCCCATTGACCTTTGTTTTGGCGTTGAAGTAGATGAGAGAGTCAAACATGGGTTTGAAACATATTGTCCCCCTCTACTAGGTAGACAGCTTGGGTTTATACAGCAAATCCCTTCACCTCCTCACTTCTCAAGGAACAAGTGCTGTCACATAAAACCTTCAGTCCTTGAGAAAGCTTTCTTTGCGAGGTGTCATGAAAATGCTGAGAAACAAAGGCAAGATGTTGAATTCATCATTCCTCCTTTCTTATCTGAGCCCACTCCAAATTTTGTTACTTGGTCGTCAGAGATATGGAGGAAGATTGGTGGTGAGGACTTTTCTCACATTGCTGCAAGACTTCATTTTCCACTTGGTAATTTCTGTTACTTAAACTCTTAGTTTATAGTTTAAGCTTTTACTAACTGCACTTTCTCAGGTGATGCTTTCGCGCCTCCCAAGAGGGATGCCAATAAAATGGCGAAGCAAATAGTACAGAAACGTGCTGCTCCATCCCATGAAAAAGATTCTTCAAAACCTTCTACTTCGAAGAAGAAGAAAGCTATTTCGAAATCTTGTGGTTTTTCTAGTGATTTGATGGAAGTATCTCATCCTGAACCCAGTAGTCAGAATGCACTTCCCCAGTAGACCACGAGTGTACCATTGGACGTGGCATCGTCTCCCTGCTCGCCAGACGTTTCACTGGATCATGTCACCTACGTGGATCAAGGAGATGTTCCTTCTTCATCAACAGGTTCGGCCCTTGACATGGCCGCATCCTTTCTCCTTGAAGATAATTTCTCCTTGGGTGACATGGATTTTTCAGGGCGAACAGGTGGAAAAGATTTCATGAATGACTTGGAAAATATAGTTTCCAATTCTCGTGGAGCATGTTCTGAGGATACCACTAGAGTCATTCTTCCAATGTCCATGCATGTTCTAGTTAGTGAGGCAGCAAATAGGAATGCGGAGATTGAAAATTCTCTTCCGATTACCGTACCTCTTGTCTTGGTGACCACTCCATCTTCTGTACTTCCTCCTATCTTGGCTGACGCTCCTCTCCTCCAAAGATGCAAGGTTCTCAAGGAATACACTTCCAAACTTTTGACAATGGATCATGAAGTTTCCTCTAGAGATGTTGCTGAGGTTCCTTCTGATGCACAACTGAAAGAAGCCTTTGATGAACTTTGCAAGTTTACTTTGAAAGCTGATGCAGCCATTCTTCCTTCCCAAAAGGAAGTCATCTATTCCTATGCTTAGACCTGGTCACATTCTCTTAAAATTGAGGAAGATGAAGCTCAATTCTGGAAATATTTTCCAAGATTGTTTGATGCTTTCCTCACAAGGTATAATCAAACTCAGAGCTACTTTGATCAATTCAATGAGAAACATAAAAGATACAAGGCTCGCCAGAGGACTTTGGATGACAAAGCTACGGCCTTGTATCATTCTGTGGCGCCTTCTGAAAGGGAGTTGGCTATTGATGATGAAATCAATGATTATTTAGCGAAGGTGAAAGCTCTCCAGCTAGAAAAAGCCAAACTTTCCAAAAAGCGTAAGGTGCCTTCCAATCAGAAGTGTGAAGAAATCTATTGCGAGGCCAGTATCCTTCTCAAGGAGAAAGATGATTACCTAGCCGTCGTTGCTGAGAGAGACTTCTTTAGAGCTCTGTTGGATAGCATGGACAGAGAGTTTGAAGTATGGAGATCACTTCTTCCTGAGACCTTTCCCCCTGAGAGTACTGAAGAGGAGAAAGAAGGAGAGTGATTTAGAATCTTGTTTTTATTTTCAATTTTCAAACAAGTTAAGTTTTTGTTTTGAATTGGTGGCAATGAATTTTAAGCCAACTTTAATATTAGTGGCCTTTATTTTATTTTAGCCATCTACTTAAACAAAATCCTTTGTCAATTTAATCTTTTGGTCTTACGACTAAAACCACAAAGATCAAACACTTAGAATTTATTTTGGAGTTAAATTGCCAATAATACTTAGAATTTTCGGCACAATAACCCAAAAATACTTGAGAAATTCGGCCTCCTTGTTTCAACTAAGGCCAAATTTCTGAAAAATTAAATTCCACAACACTTATAAAATTTTAGTGATGGAATTTTCTTATTTTTCTTCCAAATTTCGCCACGCACATAGTTATTGGCAAAAATTTGAAATTTTTATTACTTCATAAGTAGTAAAAATATTTGTTTTTATTTTAAAGCCACAAGAACGCAATTGGGGTGGCTTAGTCCACGAAGCGTGTAGGTTTTATACTTCGGTGAAGCATGTGGTTGTGAGTTGAGTCATAGCCACATCATCTAATTCCTCTTCCATGTCAAACTCAATATTTGGATCAGACTTTGCCTCCCAAGCAGTTGGATAGTACTTCTTCAAGTAGCGCCCATTGATGAACTTCTTATGGGAATTACCATCCTCAGTTTCTAACCAGTAGGCACCATTCTTAAGTACTTTCTTGATACAGAATGGTCCTTCCCACTTAGGAGACCACTTTCCACGTTTCTTCGAACCAAGAGGCAAGAAGGCTTTCCATACTAGTTCGTCGATAAAACTTCTTTTACGAACTTTCTTATTATAACTTCTTTTTGCCTTCTTCTTCTGTGCTTGCAGGTGATTTAAAGCATCCAACCTTTCAGAGTCAAGGTCTTCAAACTCAATCATCATGGCATCATTGTAGTCATACCACTGCAAGTTATTTTGGAATGCAACTCTGGCTGACTTAGCCAAAAGTTCCATAGGAACCATCGCATCATGACCATAGGTGAGGCTAAATGGACTCACACCGATACTTGAGCATTGTGACATTCGATATGCCCACAGAGCTTTAGGTAAGACTCTATCCCATTTACCAGGTTTGTCTTTTATCATTTTCTCTATGATGCCTATCATCACCTTGTTAGAGGCTTCGGCCTGTCCATTAGCCTGAGCATAGTATGGCGTGGACTTAGTGAATTTTAGGCCAAATTTTTCCTCCAGACTCCTTGTGATCTCACCATCAAAGTTAGTACCCTTATCGGTAGTGAGAGTTTCTGGAATCCCAAAGCGGTAGATGATATATTCCTTGATGAATTTCTTGATGTCATTATGAGCTATGCCATTCAGAGCTTTTGCTTCCACCCACTTGGTGAAATAGTCTGTGGCAACTATAATAAAGCAGACACCTCCCTTGGCGGGTGGGTAGATCTTTCCAATAAGATCAATTGCCCATCCTCTAAATGGCCAAGGCTTTATAATAGAATGTAGCTCTTCTGATGGAAGTCTCCATATAGGGCCATACTTCTGACAAGCTTGGCATCCTTTGGCAAATTCCATGCAGTCTTTCATGATGGTTGGCCAATAGAAACCTTGACGGCGTATTAGCCATCTCATCTTCCTACCAGCTTGATGTGCGCCACATAAGCCTTCATGTACATTCTTGATGACTTTCTTAGCTTCTTCATGATCTAGACATCTCATCAAAGATCCATTTAAGTCTTTCGATATAATTCATCGGCCAAGACAGTATAGTGCACAGCCAAAGTCCTTATCCTCTTACTAATTCTTATTGATGGATTTTGGAGATAATCTAGGAATGGCTGGCGCCAATCATCAAGCCGGTGTACTAGGTTGTACATTTCAAACACATTGTCCCTAGTAAATGTCGAAGGCATGCTCCTCCTTTCCACATTCACCACCTTTTTCCAAATATCATCTTGGAAGGTAAGGCCAGATGCAAGCTGTGCAGCAACATTTGCAGATTCATTTTGATGTATAGGGACATGTTCTACTCGTACATCATAAATTTTTTCTAACAATTGCACTGCCACTACATAGTAGGATAACAATGATGGACTTGTGCAATTGAACTCTCTAGTAAGCTGGTTAATAACCAAGAGAGAATCACCTTTGATATGTACTGTGGATACTTGCATCTCCCTGAGTAGTTCTAAACCAATGATAAGCGCCTCATACTCAGCTTGATTGTTAGTACAATCAAAGTCCAAGTGGAATGACATCATGGTATAATCATCATCAGGGGAGGTGATTACAATTCCAGCACCTGCTGAGTTAGCAGTGCTAGAACCATCAAACTCAAGTACCCATGGTATTAAGGATACCTCCATGACAAAGTTTGTATCTTCAAACTCTTCTCCCAAGTCTAAACATGGGTGGTCGGCTAGGAAGTCAGCAATTGCTTGCCCTTTCACTGCCTTTTGAGGTATATACTTGAAACTAAACTCAGAGAGTGCTAAGCACCACTTGCCTAGTCGGCCTTTAAGGAGAGGCCGAGATAGCATGTATTTTACTTAGTCAATTTCTGAAATAACACAGACATCAAAGTAGAGCATGTAATGTCTAAGTTTTATTGTTGCAAAGTAGAGTGACAAACATAGCTTCTCAATAGGACAATACCGAGTCTCTACATCAGTAAGAGTCCTACTTAGGTAATACACTGCTTGTTCCTTCCCTTTTCCTAACCCCTGAGCCAACAAACATCCTATAGAAGATGTAGTGGCTGCAACATATAGGTACAAGGTTTTATTCTTTTTAGGAGGAACTAATACAGGAGGCGAAGCTAAGACTTCTTAATAGCCTCAAAAGCTTCTTGATGTTTGTCATTCCATTGAAATTCCTCCTTGTCTTTCAACTTTAACAGTGGTGAGAATGCCTTGGTCTTACCAGCAGTGTTGGAGATGAATCTTCTCAAGAAGTTGACTTGTCCAAGGAAGCGTTGGAGCTCTTTCTTTGAGGTGGGCGGTTTTTCCTGTATGATGGCTCTTGCCTTGTTTTGGTCTATCTCGATGCCTCGTTGATGAACCAAAAATCCAAGGAAGTTACGAAAGTCAACACACACCCTGATCTTACCATTCTTTTTAATCACAGGAACTATGTTTGAAATCCATTCTACATACCTTGCGGTACGGATGAATCCTGCTTTAAGGAGCCTTTCAACTTCCTCTTTAACTTTAAGGATGACATCATTAGCCATTCTTCTATGAGGTTGTTGATAGGGATGGTAACCTTCAATGATTGGTAGGCGGTGCTCCACCAAGTCACGACTTAAGCCAGGCATTTCGTCATAGTCCCAGGCGAAACAATCTTTGTACTCCTTTAACAAGGCTACAAAGCGTGACTTGTCTTCTTCGGCCAACAACTGACTTATATAGGTCGGCCTAGGCTCTGCTTCAGTACCAAGATTCACTTCAAGTAAAGGATCTTGTACTTCAACCTTAAGATCATCTAGTTTCATAGGAGCATTGTCAAGTTCTTCCATGGTGATCTCATCTGGTGTATCTTCTACACTTTGATAAGCCGCATCAACTGCTGGGCGGCTGAGTCCTCTAAGCTTTGGAGCTTCATTTCTAAGGCCAATGTCGACAACTTTTTCAAGGTGTCGTTGGCCAACACAACCTCTCTAGGTTGTGTACTCATGGGATCTCCTTTATGATGGGAGCACATGGAAGCGGCTTGAAAGGGATCAAAGCATCAGGCCGCACAAGATTTTCCATCACCTCTTTCAAGGCTTCTTGTTTGACTTCTCCTGTGGATATTAATGGGTATGGCCGGCCATACTTTTCCTGGCCCATTAGCTTGATAGGTCCAGTGGTTCCATCATAAAACCTCACGTCTGCTGCATTGGATTCAACTTTGAATGGTATGTTGTCTACTTTGACCACTTCAACTTCAGTGCCATTCCAAAACATCAGCAGTTGGTGTAAAGATGATAGGACACACTAGTTAGAGTGAATCCAATCCCTACCAAGTAGCATGTTGTAAGTTGATGAGGAATCAACTACAAAGAAGGCAGAGAGGGACGTTTTTGACCCAATGGTTAGCTGGGCAGGCAGTATGCCTCTTGTCTTCTTGACGTTGCCAGAGAAATCACTCACAGTGACTTCTGACTTGATCAAGTTATCAGTGCACTTGCCAAGCTTTTTCAATGATGAATAGGGAATGAAATTCACCGTTGCACCATTATCAACAAGTACCCTGTTGATTGGGATGCCATCGACATGAGCTTTGATGTACAAAGGCTTGATGTGGCAAGTATTTGTTTCATCAGGTTTGGTGAAGATCATTGCTTTGGCATCATCTAAGTTGTTGCCCCCCGAGTCTTCTTCATTCCTGAGGGGATCTCAATGACATCTTCACTCTCCTGGGGAGAGGGTGGTTCAAATGATTCCACTCGCTCTTTTAACTTAGCAGCAAATGTTCATGCTAGAGTGATGGTAGTATGGTTAAGATCAACCATGAACTGTCCAAAGGCCATTGAATCAACCGATTTGTCGTCAAAGTCCTCAGCACCTAATGTTTCTTCTTCACTCATGGCGACTGGCTTTTCTCCCAAACTCTCATCACACATGTTCTGGTTAGATGGAGTTGGTATGACATCCTCCATGTGGGTGGCGCCATTATCCTCCCAGTGTGGAGTCCATAGACTTTCATCTTGGTCTCCTGAGGTCTTATCTACCTTCATGTTAAGCTCTTCGATGATGACCCTCCTAAGGAGTTGTTTAGCAGCATCATCTATGGCTTCTTGTCTCTCGAAGAGAATGTTTTCAGCTTCGATATGTTCTGATCTCTTAGCTTCAAACTCCTTCCTCTCCTTATCTAATTTTGCTTTTTCAAGCAAAATTGATACTTGCCATGGTGGCATGTTCTATGAGATGTGGAGTAGATCTTAAGTGGCCTCATGTAGTGGCCAATCTTCAAGCCTTCTAGACAAAGCTTCATAAGGAAACTTGTTGTAGTATGAGTCATTGTCAATACTACGGATTTCGAAGTCATCATCTTCTCCATCTTCATCTCCTATGGCGAATGCTCTCATGGCTAGTCTTCTATATGCAAGGACTGCTTCCTCATTGATGGCGCCTTTGTCTGCTAGTTCTTGGCAAGAATAATCTTCATTGCCATAGACTATGTCAATGAAGGCTTGCCTTTGATCTTGGAGTTCAACTTCTTTCTTACTTAGCTCAAGTGCTTTTGCTTTGAGCTTTGCTTCTTCAGAAAGGATTTTCTCCTTGCACAACTTCACTCCCATGTCTGCTAGGTCCATGAGGGATATATCCATCTCGTTGGTAGGTGGTGAGTCCTTTGAAGGTTCATTTCCACTCTCATCAACTTGCATGGTATCAAGTACTTCTTCACTTCGAGGTTTTGCTCTTCTCCGAAGTTCTCGTCTTCTCCAAGTCTTTCTATTCTTCTGAATAGGGTACTTGGGATGTTGTACTCTACGCCACACACCCTTCTGAGTGTTTGATGGTGGCTTGACCATCCTTGGTCGTGTATGGTCACTTCTTAGCTTCATCTCCTTCCTCACAGCTGCATGGCGATATTCTTCCTTCTTGTGATCCAACCATGGTCTGATCTCACGCTTAGTCCTCTTTGGAAAAGACTTAGAACGAATTTCAGCTCGTGGTTGTTGATCATGCTCTCTTTTGGAAGATCTCTGCACCTTGTGGTGTGTAGATGAGCTAGGATGAGCGGAAGATGGCGCCATCCTTGATGATGATTCTCCATAATCCCGTTTGCTCTGCTTAGGAGGAGGAAAGGAAGCTTCTGGCTTGCCCTTCGAGCTAGGAGTGTGCTTTGCCTTGCTTTTCTCTTTCTTCTGGAGTGAAAACTCCAACTTTCTTTGAATCTTTTTCCTGGAAGAAGTATCAAGATGTTCCGTCGGTTCCTCCTTATCCTCAAATGAGAAAAGTTCCAGCTTCCTCCATGGTGCTTTAAGTCTGTCAGCGGCCGTGTTTGGATACCAAGGCCGATCTGAATGAACACCTAAAGTCTTAGATTTATTTTTATCAACCAACTTCTTGACTTTAGCAGAGTGGTGATAAAACTTACCTTCATGTTGAGGGTTGGCTACCAAGGAGGTACTTGGAGCCAAAGTCGCCCTTTTTGGAGTTGTTTCCCTTTTTTCCTTCTCCTTACTAGCCAGCTGTCCATCCTTTGGGAGGCTAAATGCGACCATGTGGATAGGAGCTGGGAAAGGATTTTTGTCAACTCCCATGTCCTTCTTAGGCGCCTCAGGGAACTTTAGTATTCCCTATTCTATTTTTTTTTTGTACTATGTTTTTGAACACAGTACAGTTGTTGGTTGGATGCCTCCAGGAGTCATGGTACTTACAGTATTCTCTCCCCTTGATGTCCTCAGGTGAAGGAAGGACATGTCCAGGTGGTAACTTGATCATACCAGACTTATGTAGGAAATCGAAGACTTCATTTGTTTTTGAAGTATCAAATGAGTAAGTCTTGCTCCCATCATAAGGTTTCTTCTCTGCTTGTCTCTGATACATAGCAACAAACCTCTCCTGGGTCTGAGGGTGTCCTACTCCTGCCTTCACGAGACATGGACACTCAATAGGTCTATCTGCCTTGACCTCAGCTATTCCAAGTTCAAAGTTTGGCTCTTCATAATAAGTGAAATAAGATGAACTTCTTCTTTCATTCTCTTCCCTTAGAAGAGTCTCATATCTTGTCACCTTGGTTGACATCTCGAAGAAGTCTCTGAAATCAACTCCTTCGAACTTATTTCGAAGCTCTATGTCAAGTCCATTTTGAGCTAGGCACACAAACTCTATCTCATGGAGAGGTGTGCGACACCTATTCCTTAGCTTCTTGAAACGAGCTAAGTATTCCTCAGCTGACTCCCCTTTTTTTCTGGTAGAGGTGTGACAAGTCTGCCATGGAGACCTCAAGTTCAGTTCTATAGAATTGTGTGCAAAACAACCTTTCCATCTCCTTCCAGGTTCTCACTGAGTTGGGTGGTAGGTTGATGTACCAAGTAAAAGCTGCTCTTGTGACAGAGTTAGGAAACAAGCGAAGCTTGTGATAGCCAGAGTTAGCTTCTCCACACTGTACAGTGAAGCGAGCAATGTGCTCCAGAGTTGTCTGCTCACTAGAGGTGCCAGAGAAGCTTGTGAAGTCAGGAACCTTGTACCCACGAGGTAGAGGATAGATTCTATCATACTCCTCAGGGTAAGGCTTCTGGAAAGATGGTCTGCCTACTCTCCTGTAGGCTTGGCCAATCATGTCTTCAATCATCTCCCTGATGTGGTTCTGATTGACTGGGCCTTGTGCATCAACACCTTGAGGTGGATGGCGTGGAGCAGGATGGCATTGATGACCATTCCTTGCACCATTGCCATTATCATTCCTCACATGAGGTGGTACATAGGCTACAGCTCGAGGACCAACTTGGTTGACTTCCTCCTCCACGTTGTCAGGTGCGAGATCTACTACCTCCTAGTGTCCAGGGATGAGATCGGCTTCATTCTCTCCCCTTGACGCTCCCTCCCTAGGAGGTGGTAAGTTGTTATTACCAACTAGCTCCACTTGAGGTGGAACTCTCACCTGGTTGGCACCATATTAGCATGTGGCGCCATAGGTGGAGGGAGAACTGCAGGCAGGTTAACTTGTATAGGATCTTGGGCTACTTGTTGGATTTGCCCCCCGAGTCTATCTTCTACTTGACCAATCTGAGACAGGATGTTCTCACGGTCTTGAACCATCTGCTCCTTAAGTGAGTCATTAGCCTCCTTAAGTTGGTCATGAGATCTGTTCATCTGATCCATAGATCTCATAAGCTGCTGCATCCTCTGCTCATGTGCCAAAGAAATTTCATTCATGGCTTCAGTGAGATATTGCAACAAGATCTTTGAATCAGACTCCAAAGGTAATTGTGAAGGATCAGCCACATTTTTGCTTCTAGTTTGCATGCCATAGCTAGATCTGCCTTCATCAACCTTAGGTGGCATGTTTGCCACTTGGTAGGACTTAGAAAGAAGATGAGGGGAAAAGAAAAAGTAAAGAAAATTATACCCTGAGGCGTGATAAGAGGAGAGATCTGTTATCTTGTCCTGCTTTAAGCGTCAAGGGAACTGAGTTGGTGTGGACCTTTGAGTGAGGCGGACACCTTGCTGAGCGACTAGGAGAAGTGAAGTCGGGGATCGCCGACTAGGTAGAAAGAGAGAGAGAGAGAGAGAGAGAGAGAGAGGGACGCCAAAGAGGGAGAGCAGATGTGCAAGTCCCACCAGGCGTGCCAAAAAGAGATGTTGCGCCAAAAATCTCTTGCTACAGTTTTCGCAGAGAATTCTTTATGACAACATAGGGGCGTGCCAGTCAATTTGCTGAAATTGACAAAGAGGTTGTAAAAAAACTGGATCTGGAGCGCGGAGCAGCAGATTAAAAGATCAGAGCGATTTGTGGGGACTGGATCAAAGTCACACCAGAGCATTTAAATCATTGGTTCTGTAGCAAACTAGTCTTCATCTATGGGCCTTCCTCTAACTGGATTAGATCTGAGAGATCTGCTTTGATTGCAATTGAAATTGAAAAGAAAATAACAGTTTGATTTGTTATTTCTAAGAGAGAAACACGTGTACAGTGTTTGTATGTCCAGAGACAAGATTGAAACAAGAGAAAAACACTAAAAGAGTGTTTGATTGTCCTGAGACAAGATCTAAACAAGGAAAATTTGATGAACGAGTAAGAACTTGTGATGAACAGGTTGAAAATGGCGCAGAGCCAGAGAGAAAATAAGCACGGAGCTTGGTTTTTTGTGCGGAGCAAGTTTGTAGCTACAGGAGCTGGTTTTTGAGATGAGTGATATCTGCCTAAAACCTGAGAATGGTCTCCCTTTATATAGGGGGCGGCATGGGCTTTGGCATTAATGGGCTTGCCTTGCTGAAGAAGGCGAATTTCTCCTCCTAGGTAGATGACAACCTCTAGGAAGGTGCAATGAAGCTTCTTTCTCCTTCTGATTGCTTGCAACTACTAGGGAGAGCGCAAAATATATACTACGGCCGCCACTCTGCTTGGATGGGAGATGGAAATCTCCTTCCTGGGGTGTTGATGATAATTCTTCCTCCTTCCTATCACACTTCAGCAGGCCTTCGTTGCTTCTTTTGTGCTGAATTTAGCTATTTTGACTAAGTAGTGGCCAATTGACATCATAAATTGGACTTTGAACACTAAGGCCACAAAATTCTTCATACTTAACCATATTTAGCTCTTCAAATCATGAAAATAACAATTAATTAAGAAAATGGCTTAAACCGGGGTGACAAAGCCATATGTCCTTAACTGAAAAGAATGCAAAAGTTGCAAACGATCTCGGAATAAACCAAAATTTCACCAGTAGGCTTAGATTATCTCTAAGACTATGGAAAAAATCTCAAGTGATTTCGAGCTCTCTATCATGGTGAATTTGGTTTCACTCCCCAAAATGTCCTTAACTGAAAACCGGGCATAAGTTTTTACCCCGATGTCAGAATGAGGTGAAACTTTAGCAAGATGATCTACATAGCTCAAGGATCATCATGGTATACTCCTTGGTAGAAATCGCAGCCTCTAGCCTCTTCAATTGGTCAATTTTACTATTTTGTCCTTAATTGAACAAAATACAAAGTTGCAGTTTCGCCTCCCGGGGAGGGGAAAAGGGCTAGGCGATTTGTCCACTATGGTTGGTCGACTATATGGAGGAGGTGTGGGGTTGGAAATCTCATGCCTCTCTCACGTGCATAAATGTTTCTCTTGCTGACAAACTTTAGCTCTCTGCCTCCTTCCTGCATGAAGAGAAAAATATCTCTCACCAGGGCAGAGGGCGGCCTCTCCTCTACATGGGAGACGACTTTACGCCTTGCTATGTAAGTCCATGAGATATTTTTCATCTCATGGGTAGATGACAAGCAATTTTCCTTTTTTACTTGTTTGCCTCCCTAGTAGGCAGCAATATTAAAGGAAACTGCTTCCGATTGACTTTCTTTTCCACTCTCCTAGGTAGGGGGCACATGTGATGATTTTAATAATAATCATCCAAGAAAATAATTATTATTTATTTAATAATTAATTAATTTCAGCCCTTGCAATTAATTACAAGATTTTCCTAATTCTATCAGAACTAGGGTGGTGCAGAAACCAAATTCTTTTAGGAATTCTGATTAAAACCTGACCACACATCTTGATTATAGTCATGTGAAGACCAATTTACCCTCAATTGTAAATTGAGGTATAAACACTATTAAAACAAGTAAACATAGAATTCGTGCAGAGATATAAGAAATACCTAAAACAATTTTCATATATAAGTGCAAAAATCTCACCATGATATAAGTCAAGAGATCAATTAAATTCTACATTGGAGAAAAGAAAATGATTACTCACTCATGAATTGAGTGAGCATCCAAAGAAAAGATAAAGAAAACTTATCTATGGATGAAGAGGGGGAAGAGGCCGGCGGCTCCAAGCAATCCTCCAAGTCTTCAACTATTTTAATTATTCTACAATACAATACCATAAAAACCTAGACCTAAGGTGTCTATTTATAGTAGAAAATAACCCTAAAGACTCCAATCATAATTATGATAGGACTCTAGGACGGTTTAGACTCTAACTTGGTCTCCAAATTGGCTTAAAAGTCTTCCTTGAGCTGACTTAGAGTAAAAATCGGATTTCTGGAAAAACTACTACAGAATAGCAACTTCAACATCAATTTCGGGGCTGAAGATGGCAGATTTGGGCTTTGGGCTTCAAAGAAAAGTTGTAGATCTCGGAGTTCTCTTTCCAACGCATATTGACACGCTTCATTTGGGGGTCGGGATCAAAAGTTATGGCCGTTCTACCGAGACTGCGCAGAATCCTAATTTAACTAGGACTAGTATTGCGGGAATTGGATATTTTATAGGGTTTGTGCGGCACAGATTGAGCTTATGACTCCAATTGTGGGCTTAGCTGGGCTGATTATTATCCCATATAAAATATTCTTGGATCCATGTCTTCAAAGCTTCTTCATAGCTTCTCTTCAATCCTTTGCGATAAGCTCGATCCTTAATTCTTGCTCCTTGGAATAATTCTTCAATGGACTTCATATCTTCAAATTAACTCCAATTAATCTTCAATCATGAACTTCGAATCTTCAAATCTTCACTCAAAAATACTTTGCTCATATATGTGTCAAAAATCATCAAAATAGCTCCAAAAATAGTGGAAATTAGTAAGTTTTCACTTTTCATCTCTTAAAGACTTAAAAACACAAATACTAACAAAATAAGACATATTAGAGTATAGATTCATCCAAAAACATAAGAAAATAACTATAAAAATAGGGTTGTTTTTGGCTCGATCACTCATCATTCCTTTGCTCATAGTCCAGATACAGGTATTGACCCTTCCACTTTAAGTGTTTTGAAAACATGTCTAGGCCATTTTTAGTAGTAAGCACCAATCTTCTTTAAAACCTCCTTTTATTAAGATTACATGTTCACTTATTTGAAGAAAATCCCCCCCTTTTTTGAAAAATTTTCTCCCATATTTTTGTTGTTTTTTCTTAACACAAACACATGTAAATATTTACAAAACAACAATGCTGAAACAAAAGGCTCTTATATCTTCCAAATGTAAGTTTCAAGGTAATGAGAAAAGTGAGGAAATTGCCCTTGTTTTGCACCCTTATTGGCAAAACTGTAGAGATCCAGACCAAATTATTCTGACGTGAGCTTTGTCTTTTATATCAACATTTGTGAATGTACAAACACTTGAAAAAATGGAAAGATATATGCACATGATAATGAATGATGCGAGAATGTTCTGAACCAAGAAATGCATCTATTTTATTACAGAAACTGTTAAATGAAACGAAAGCCCATACAATTCTCCTAATGTTCTTGGGCAGAAACACCATGGAACCTGATCCATTACATATGAAACACTTCACTGCTGCCCCATACATTCAGATATCCAGCCATTGACTATGCTTTTATTCATTGGAAATTCAACAACCCTGCCTTGATCAATGCATGCACTTTCTTCTTCAAACTAGTACAATCCTCCGTGAAATGACCTTGAACATTCATATGAAACTCACATCGCACATTGGGACCATACCATCTAATAAGGGGGTTGCATGGGTTCCACATAAACTGGTTCCACAAGACTTTGCTAGATGAGCTGATGGAAGCAATTCTGTATAAGTCATGGGAATTTGGTTAATGATGAGACTAAATTAGTACATACATTTCATGACTATTTTGCATAGTTTTATTAGTAGATACATTTCAAGATTACAAATTAAACACTCCACTGAATGCATCGAATGGATTAAACACTCCAAATTAGACTTAAGTGCCTTAAGAGCTCTTAATGATGCCTTAATGTTAAGAAAGAGAAATACTAATAAACTCTTAATGATGCCTTAATGTTACAAATTAAACTCTCGTGGATATGGAAGATTCAATGCATCAAAAGGATGCACTTCTTTTTCTGGTTGTTGTTTGTAGATAAACTCAACACGAATGTTAATTGTGTTCGAAAACATAAGGCAGTGGATGCCTAGTTCTTAATTGGCTGGTTGTAAATAGCCTCAGAACTATGGAATAAAAAATTATCGCGTACTTACACCGAGATATTGACGGTGATTCTCAAATAGCGCAGAACAAAATGGGATACGATGAGATAGAAAGCCACGGAAACAAAGACACACAGAAAGGGTTACCTGCTCTTAACTGTCAAAGTGAACCCTTTCATTCTCACATTCTTTAATTCAAAATAAATCAAATCTCCTCCAGTAGGATTCGAACCTACAACCAGTCCGCTAACAGTCGACTGCTCTACCTCTGTGCTACTGAGTAACAATGGGAAATTAGATCTCATAGAGTTCAATTCTTGTTCTCAACCTATGATCAATATGAACTCAAAGTTTACTTCATAACCCCCCAGAACTTCTTTGTAGTGGCTCCATTCCATGCCTCACTTCATAGGGAACCTCAAGGTCATTTTATTTTACTATATTACATCCATATCCTTATTCCATTCCTTTTAGGGTCGTTTGGTTCGCGGTACTCCTGGGATATGCCCGAGTATCCTGGGAGATGACCACCGGATGACCGCGTTTGGTTACTATTTGGCTGGGTAAAAATATACCCAGCAGATGACCAAATGCGCCGACAAGCCCGGTGTGTGGTCCACGCGCGGTCATCCCCAATACCCCCGATTTCGATGGGAATGAAAACGCCTGGATATTTCACTTAAGCGAGTATACTGATCTTTGACCATTTTGTCCTTAGAAACTTTTATTAATTACGCCTTATACCCCTCCCTATTTAAGTGAACAAATTTTCCAATTTCATCATTTTTTCAGTTTCCTTCTTCTCTCTAAAACTCGACCCTCTCTCTCACTAGTTTCCGCCGGAGTTTGTTCTCGCCAGATCGTCGCCGTCTCTTCCGATCTCGGTCGTCGGTTGCTTGGGCTTTGTTCATCTTCCCCAGATTTACAACTTGGTATAACTTTTACCTATTTATGTTGATAAATATAAAAACTCTATGTTTGTGGTTTGTGGATTTGTTCACTTTGGATTTCTTGTGTTTTGTTGTTTTTTTTCCTACGTAATGGAGGTAATTTCCGTTTTCATCATGGGGTTGAATTGTTGACCTTCATACTTGGGTTTAGTGATGTTTCATTTCTTGCATGAGCTATATTGAATTTGTTTGCTTTTGATGGGTTTCGAGTTTGCTTATTTGTTAACTATTTTCGTTTTTTGCGTTGTTTAATCAATCGTGTATGTTGGTTTATGGGTGTTTTAGTTGTAAAAAAAGGGTTCGGACATTGGATTTGTGTAGGTAATATTGTGGAAATATATGTTTATGTTGGGTACGAGTAATTTGTAATTAGATCATCAATGGCATCGAGTTCAAACAATGCAAAGACAGAGGAGTGGTCGGATAAATGCATTGAAGCTGTCATTGATGCAATGACCAAGCATTGGCTCGAAGATGAGTGGTCGATTTGGGGGTGTACCTCTGAATTTCGTGACGGCCCTAACCTTTTCAACCGTTTTGTTGAACTATGCCCATCGAAAAAAGACAAGGGTGGGGAGTTTTGGCATTACGTAGGCAAGTTGAAGATAGAGTTTGAGATAGCTCATGCAATGGTGCAGTTTGGGTTTAGGTTTAATAAGTTTGAAAAATTAAAGGGTCCAGCTGCTTTGTGGACTTTGTGGGAACGGGAAAATCCTTCCCTTC
Organism: Corchorus olitorius; assembly: GCA_001974825.2. Taxonomy (NCBI): domain Eukaryota; kingdom Viridiplantae; phylum Streptophyta; class Magnoliopsida; order Malvales; family Malvaceae; genus Corchorus; species Corchorus olitorius. The sequence goes on along the minus strand of AWUE01021022.1, from coordinate 5,026 downwards.
CATCACTTAGAGGAGTCAAACTGCCACAATATATGCAGTTGCGTATAATTTTCACCGATAGCTGGTGAACATTAGGGTTTATTTATGGTAGGTTTTAAGTATGAAAAACATCTTCTATTTAAGTATAAATGTTTTGTATTTGAGATGCATATTATGAAATGATTTGAACATTTCATAAGGTTTGTCTTTATTGATGTTTATTATTTCCAATAGTTATCAAATGTGGCATTGCATTGATTCCCAAGAATGGTTTTTGTATATTATGATAATTTATTTATTTTATGGTTTGGATATTCAATCTAGAAATGGAAGGCCGTGAAAGAATTATAGAAGCCCGTAGGGTCTCTAAGGTCACTTGGTCTGTAGAGGAGAAAAGGATTTTGTTGGAGCCCATGCAAACCCTCCCCACTTATAATGACCATTTTGGGCCAGGGTGGCTATAACGTTTGGCTACCATGGTGAACAATCGATTAGGTTTGGTGAAGTTCGAAGGCTACCATATCAATAGCAAGACTAGGCACATGAAAAGGCGGTTTGGTCTAATGAACTTGTTGTTGTGTGATGGTTTCGGCTATAGTGAGGTAACACATCAAGTTGTCGGCTCTGATTAGATGTGGGATGCTTGGATGGAGGTAATGTAAATGATGTTATTATGTGTGTTATGATTTAAGATAAGTGCATGGGTGTAGATAATAAAGTAAGCCTAACATTAATAAGATGTGTTTTAAAATGATGTCTAGGCTCACGTGCGCGATCCAGTCTCAAAGGATGCTAGCCGTTTGAGGAATAAGTCATTCCCTCACTACCCTATGATGCAACAAATATGGAAAGCCCGTAGGGGTGTTGATGATGGAGCTGCTGCGGGTGGGGGAAATGGTGGTGATGAAGAAGGCGAGATTGATGAATTGGACTTGATGTAGGTCATGGGTTTAGGATTTGATTAGGGTCTGAATGAACATTTTATGTGTGTTATGATTTAAGCAACATTTGTTGAAAACTATGTGGGTTTTCATATGCTTTTTATGGGTTGGTTTGTGGAACTTAGATATGTTAGGTTCAATGACATAATTATGCAGTTTTTAATTAGTTCTTTCCAATTTTAGTTTCTTATGTATTGTGTTTTATAATTTTTCGTAGAAATTGTTCAAGCAATGGCCAAAACATATGTGGTTTATGTTGGTCATAGACCCAGTATATATGACACATGGCCGGAAGCACATTCGCAAGTGCATGGGTTCCGTGGCGCAGTCCACAAGTCATTTGCGAGTAGAGAGGAAGCTGAATCATTTTTGGCGTATTGGGATATTCATGACAATGGCGGGGAGGAGATATTGCAAAAGCAATATCATAACCCAAAGTTTTCATTTTGTTGGTTTCATGTCATGATTGCTCTCATTATAGGCATTATTGTTGGTAAATTAATTTGATTAATGTCAAACATATTGTCAATTATGTAATCTTAATATGGATAATTATGTGTAATGAACTGAAAAAACACTTTGGGAAAATTGTAATCTATTATATAAGTATGTTTATTTTTCTTATTCTTATATGGGGGTAATTGAAGTAATTTGGCAACAATACCCATCACATAACCTTGTTTAACTCTAAACAAACATGGGTATTTTGTACATGGGTATATAATTTTTAAGTGAAATACCCGGGTATTTGTTGAGGCAACCAAACGCAGCCATCCGAGAAACCCATCGAATGGTTGGTCATTTCACTTAACCATCAACATACCCAGCCATCAATATAACCATGGTAATATCTGATTTTGGCGAACCAAACGGCCCCTTTGTTTCATATCCATGATGTGTGCATGGTGTGTGCTGCCCCCAAGAATATACTCTTCATTTATTTCGAGAATTCACCTTTGCTATGGAAGTATGGAGTTGTTTCACACTACAAGCAGATGTCGCTAATTTCTTAAGGCAAAATTACCAAGATTGGCTCTTTCAAATGGCAAAACACAATCGATGATATGTGATGATGTGTCATGGAAAACATTATTTGTTGCAACACTTTGGTACGTTTGGAAGAGACATAATCATTTGGTTTTCCATGGCCATGCAAATTCGTCTAGCAAGGTGGGGTATTGTGCACATAAGTTAGCTAGAGAAACTAATCAAACCATTGCATTGCATCGTCTAAATTCTTTGCAGGTGAATAGGTGGGTTAGGTGGCATCCTCCCCTTTATTTTGAACTCTCATAGGACTGTGATTGTTGTTCGATTTATGGTAAATATTGGGCATACAAATAGCTAGACGACAAATCATTCATGGGGTCTACAAGGAAGGCTTACTTTTGGCTAAGGAGTTGGGAATTGCTCAGCTGATAGTGGAACTTGATTCAATGTAGTTATTCAATTCTTGCAACATGACGTTCCTTTATCTCATCATATTGCATTCTTAGTATTGGATGCAATCACACCTATTAAGGAAAGTTGGGATGTCTTTGAGGTACGACATATCTTGTGAGAAGGACACAAATGCGTGGATTTCTTAACGAATTTGGGTCAACCATGTCCCCTGAGACACTAACAGTTTAAAGAAGCAAACACTAATGAATTTTTTTCTTGATAACTCATGCTGACATTTTATATACCAAAAAAATAACTTACAACGTGTTTGGTTCACCTGCATTGCCTTTTCGTTATGGGTAAATTCGATTTTGAATAGTAACTCCAATGTTTGTTTCAAAAAACATGCTGAATTGCAAATTCGGTTGCGGGCTCAATTAGGGGATTAGTTGTAAGTGGAATTCGGCGCCTACCCCTCCGAATTAGAATTCAGCGCTTCATGTAATTTGGTGATATAATTTTTCTTCCAAAAATATCCTCTAGCCTGAAGTCATAATTACGGATTTTATCCTTCTGAAACAAACCCTCCCTCTCATCGTTCTTATCGACATTCAATCTAGCCGAATCGAAAGAGAGAGAGCTACTGCCATGCTCATGGCTGTAAATGGTGGTAATGCCATTTTCTAACTTTACTTCTCTATTTTATCTTGATATTTATGTTTTTTTCCTTTTTGATAAATATGGTTAATCTCACAAATTTCTTTCTTTCCAAACAATTCCCACCTCCACTGTCGACGATTCAAAGCTTCAGATGTCCTTTTTCGACACCAAACTTGCTCCAAAGATCCACCCCGCTCCTCACTCTCCTTCTTTTCCTCTTAAACAATCTCTTACAATGTGCTTCTACTCTTTCAAGCCAACCTTTTCACCATTGCAATTGAGAAAAAAAAAATCCCCTAACCCCTTTCTTGGGTTTCCTTTTATTTATAGAATTTTGGGGTTTTTTTTTCCAAGCTTTGCTGCATTTGGGTTTAGTTTAAATCTTTTACACGGCCCGCGTTGGCACGTCGGGCATCTTTGATTTGTGGCCGGTATCAATTTTTTTTTTTGAAAGAGATTCATAAGCAATTTCTTTTTTTCAAAGAGGATCATAAGCAAATTTGTTTTTTCAAAGAGGATAAGCAAATTTCTTTCGTCAGATGATTGTATTTTATATTTTTTGGTTGTAGGAATGCTTATGTTTTAGAATATATAACAATGAGAATATTTATGTTTCGGAAGAAAGAGAAAACGCTTTTAAGTGACCAAACAGTCAATTACCAAAAAAGACAGGGAGAAAAGGAAGTGCAGGAAACTGGTTGAGAGACTTCATAGTAATCTGGCAAGCGAGAAAAGACAAAAAAAAGGTAAAATGCTGGCTCCTCATTAATCTTAATTTGGAGCCTTTAGTAATTTCATTAGCCCACTCAAATAAGGTTTAGTATACAATCAAAACACAGTTAATCATAAATATAAAAATAGTAAATTACAAAAAAGGGTAGCAGGAAAAGAAAGGGAGGAAATTCATCGAGGGCCTTTTTAGTCACCCGAAAAGTGAGAAAAGACAAAAAAAAGCCAAAAAGAGGCACCACATTAATCCTTAATTTGGCCTTTAAGTAATTTCCATTGTCACTAAAAATAATATATAGTATATATATATGTTTTATTATTGTTTTTTGGCCATTTATTAATACTTTTCGAAGCTTTGATGCATATGGGTTTCTAATTTTGTGCTAATCTAGAAATAAATGCATTAAATTTATGAGTTTTTTGCACCCATTATGCATTATGCAATAGGGATTTCTTGTTGATTCATAAAATAGAATATACCGACTTTCTTTTTTAATTAAAAATGCTTGGTTCTTGGTTTTATTTTGTAGTTCATGTCAATACTTCAGTTTTTTTTTAAATAAATAAGGTGATAAATCTGGTTTGTATGATATGATAATGAAGAAGGCAATGGCTGTGCAAAGTAAGTTTCATATATCTAGATCATATGATCTGAGCTTTATTCCAATGATGTGAATTCTCAGGTTTTTCCAGTGATGTCAATACCAAGGATGTTGTCCAATTCAAATTAAGGTCATCTTCTTTAAGAATAAAATGACATGGATCAAGCATTATGTCGCAATGTGCGGGTCTAGGGTACGAAACCTGCCGTTAAGGACTTAAAAAGGGAGTCACCACTAATCATTTTCGAGGTGTGATTAGTCACCTAATTGACCTAACCTATCTAATGAGGTACAGTGCTTGGCATGGGACCTACTAAACCTATAGGTCCGGTCTTGTCACCTGAATCTAGGTTCGGGAGTCGATTATGCCCGGGGAAGGATGAGCACCCCCGACACGCCCGTCAAGTGACGGTACCTCTAAGTCTGACTAGATCTAATGTGGGTCTAAAATAAAAAGGTTGATTTTAGTCCTTCGTCCTATGTTTTGATTTTTCTTTGTTTCGAGTGAATTGAAGCCTTTTATTACACATGAGAACATGACAAAAACAACACCTTCCGACTGGGAAGGCAAATTGGGAACTTAAACAACACCTTCTGGTGGGGAAGGGCAAAATGGGAAATTAAACAACACCTTCTGATGGGGAAGGGCAAAATGGGAAATTAAACAACACCTTCCGGTGGGGAAGGGCAAAACGGGAAATTAAACAACACTTTCCGGTGGGGAAGGGCAGA
>AWUE01021021.1:0-12359 GCA_001974825.2 Corchorus olitorius | reverse complement strand
CTTGTTTATCATTTTCAGTCACTTGTAATTGATTTCTAAGATCAATACAACTTCTTGTTCACTTTCACAATCTGTTTCTTGAAAACTATTCGAAAACTGGATTTGATGATTAAAATGACTACGTTCGTGACTTCAAATCAGGACTCCAAAATTCGTCTGATCTCATTTGTCGCCAAGCTGTCGCAACGTGCGGGTCCGGGGTACGAACCCTGCCGTTAACGACTTAAAAAGGGAGCCACCACTAATCATTTTCGAGGTGTGATTAGTCACCTAATTGACATAACCAGTCTAATGAGGTCCAGTGCTTGGCATGGGATCCACTAAACCTATAGGTCCGGTCTTGTCACCTGAATCTAGGTTCGGGAGTCGATTATGCCCGGGGAAGGATGAGCACCCCCGTCACGCCCGTTAAGTGACGGTACCTCTAAGTCTAACTAGATCTAATGTGGGTCTAAAATAAAAAGGTTGATTTTAGTCCTTAGTCATATGTTTTGATTTTTCTTTCTTTCGAGTGAATTGAAGCCTTTTATTACACGTAAGTACATGACAAAAACAACACCTTCCGACCGGGAAGGGTAAATTGGAAACTTAAACAACACCTTCCGGTGGGGAAGGGCAAAATGAGAAATTAAACAACACCTTCCGGTGGGGAAGGGCAAAACGGGAAATTAAACAACACCTTCCGGTGAGGAAGGGCAAAACGGGAAATTAAACAACACCTACTGGTGGGGAAGGGCAAAGGGGAAATTTAAACAACACCTTCCGGTGGGGAAAGGCAAACTGGGAATTTAAACAACACCTTAAGGTGGGGAAGGACAGACTGGGAAATTAAACAACACCTTCCGGTGGGGAAGGGCAAACTGGGAATTTAAACAACACCTTCCGGTGGGGAAGGGCAAACTGGGAATTTAAACAACACCTTCCGGTGGGGAAGGGCAGATTGGGAATTTAAACAACACCTTCCAGTGGGGAAGGGCAAAACGGGAAATTAAACAACACCGGAAACACCTTCCGGTGGGGAAGGGCAAAACGGGAAATTAAACAACACCTTCCGGTGGGGAAAGGCAAAACGGGAAATTAAACAACACCTTCCGGTGGGGAAGGGCAAACTGGGAATTTAAACAACACCTTCCGGTGGGGAAGGGCAAAACGGGAAATTAAACAACACCTTCTGGTGGGGAAGGGAAAACTGGGAATTTAAACAACACCTTCCGATGGGGAAAGACAAAACGGGAAATTAAACAACACCTTCCGGTGGGGAATGGCAAAACAAGGAATTTAACAACACCTTCTGGTGGGGAAGGGCAAAACAGGGAATAGGTAGACAACAGGACAAGACTGATCTTTTGAATTTGACTTTTCAATTTTTGACCTAAACTCTGATTAATGCAATGAATGGGATGATGCATGCAAAGTCCAAATTTTATCATTTGATCAATAAAAAGGGGTTTACTCGAGTAGACCCCCACGAACCTAGCCCGGCCCCCCCGGGATATTCGTGAAAGCCTTTTGATCTCGGAAAGAAATCTCGAGAGGTCGTGCTCGTGCACCTTTACTTGAGATTTGCCCGTCATAGTTAAAAACACCTTTTTATGGATTTAGTAGTGGCGTGAACAGATAACTTGACAGAAATAAACATGAAATGCGGATGCACTGACCTAGTTGACCATAGTCAAATATTAACTCATTAAACAAAGTTCCAAGTAAAATCTCAAAGTTCATTATGAAATCAGGAATTCAACTAAATCTTAATCATGAATTCTGAGATTGCAGTTTTTCATTTCCAAATTCAATTTTTTGGACCAAAGCTTATGTTTTTATTCTAAATATTATCAGAGCTTAATCCTTTTGGAATCCAAGGTTTCATTTTCATTTCAATTTAATCACAGGTTCGATCATTTAGTTCAAATATCTCACTTTTATTTACAAATTGAAAAAATTCAATATTTATTTACAAATTACTTAAAAGTTCAATCTTTTACTCAAAGGCTTCACTTTTATTTACATATTACTTAAAAGATTCAATCTTTTTAATTAGAAATTCAATCTTTATTTACAAAATTACTTAAAAGTTCAATCTTTTACTCGAAGGTTTCATTTTTATTTACAAGCTACTTAAAAGATTCAATCTTTTTAATTAAAAATTCAATCTTTATTTACACAATTACTTAAAAGTTCAATCTTTTACTCAAAGGCTTCATTTTTATTTACAAACTACTTAAAAGATTCAATCTTTTTAATTAAAAATTCAATCTTTATTTACACAATTACTTAAAAGTTCAATCTTTCGATTAAAAATTCAACCTTTATTTACAAATTAATCTAAATTTCCAATTTTTAGCTTAAAGATTGCACTTTTATCATAACTCAATCAAAAATCTCATCTTTTAGTTAAAGATTACTTTTTTATCATTAATCAATCAAGAATTTCATCTTTTAGCTTAAAGATTGCATTTTTATCATTAATCAATCAAAAATTTCATCTTTTAGCTTATAGATTTCCTTTTTATCACTTTACCAAAGTTTTAATCTTTTTCAATCAAAGATTACATTTTTTATTGTTAATTTACCCAAAATTGAAGCTTTTTATACTAAAAATCGAATCTTTATTATTGATTAAAGTCTTTTACACTAAAAAAATTAGACCTTTATTAATTTATCAATAACAACTAAAAAATCAAACTTTTTATGGAATCCACATGAATAATCAAACTTTTAAGGGGAAAACCGCATTAAATAAAAAATAACTACCAATCAACCATACACATCATAAACAAGGACTGAACGGAGAAAAATAAAAGTTTAAACCACACAACAGGCACTAAATTGAAGGGTTTTAAAAGAATGCTCACCAAAATAACGAAAAAACCCGAAACTTTTGGGTACTAAACCCTAGCCGCACCCTCTTTCTCTTCTTCTTCTCTTCCCCTTCTTCTTCCTTACCAAACTCGAGCCTTCCAACAGTGCTGCCCACCTCTGCTTCTCTCTGTTGATGGCAGCACCCCCCAATACGGAAAAGACCCTCTTTTTCGTTTAAAAAACAAACCCCCAAAGAAACTTGACCCAAGATAACCCGAAATATTGACAAAGAAAAAGAGAACCGAAGAAGGAAATGAGTAAAGCAAAGGGAATCCGAGTGGTATTCAAGCTTCAAACCTTTGGAAAAGGTAAGCCTCTTCAACGCACCCCATGTTCCTTTTCATTTGCTTCCTCTGTGTTTTTTTTTAGTTTTCAGAAAAATAGTAAGAGAAAAAAAAACAATGAACACCTTAGAACCCTAATTTTTTGCCAACCAAAACCCTCTGGATTTTTTTTTAAAAAAAAACCTCCCCTTGTTCTCTCTAAAATGTGGTATTTAAACTCCAATTGGCTGAAATCACAGCCGTGTACTATATTGATCAGAGGGCTTGGATGAATTCCTCTTTTGTTTTCCACTTATACCCTGCCTTCCTATTTCAGGGAAGTTTCCCTTCAAAGAGAGAGTACTGCAGGGCTTTTTGGGGATTATGCCATTCCCCGTACCCTGTACGGCTGGGAAAATGACGCGGTTAGCACCTCTCCCTTTGTTCTTTTGTTTATTTTGGCCTATTTGATTTTTAATTCCTTGGCTATTCACGTGCTTACTCTTCTTTTGCAATTGGCTGATGTGGCCAACGATGTGGCTAATGAGACAAGCTCCAGGTCCTTTTGAGACTAATCAGGGGATGACACATTGGCAAGGGGCTTTGTGTTGACCTTTCCCTAGTTGACTTGGCTCGCAATAACCTGGTAAGATGGCTTCCCATTTGGCCTTATTTTATTGTAATTGCCCTTGTTTCAAATGGCTTTATTGTTGCGGATGGGAGCTTACTTGCCAGATTATGCCATGTCTTATGGGTAATCTAAATGATGCAATGATATTGACAGTACGTGATCGAGCTAAATTAGACCCTATTTTTATGGCTATTTTACTATGTTTTTAGACCCATTTATGCTTAAATATATGCTATTTTGTTAATATTTGTGTTTTTAGTCTTTAAGTGATGTGAAATTGATAAATTGTTATTTTTCACTATTTTTGGAGTTATTTTGATGACTTTTTACATAGATTTGAGCAAAGCAATTTTGAGCATAGATTTGGAGATTCGAAGTTCGTGTTTGAAGACCATTTGAAGACTTATTTGGAGATTTGAAGACTTTGAAGATTTATTTTAAGAGGAAGAATTGCAGATTGGAGTTTTAATTGAAAAAAGCCATGGACAAGCCCTTAAGCTTTGGTATTTATGGATATTTTATATGGGGAGATATTCAGTCCATATGAATAATTAATTGGAATTAAAATCCTAATTAATAACTCCTAAATCCAAGGAAATATCCAAATCCCGTAGATTCCCGATTCTAGTCCTAACAGGATTAGGATTCAGGCGCAGTTTTGGTAGAAAAATTGTAACTTTCTGCTCAGACCTCCGTTTGAAGACCATGAGTATTCGTTGGAAAGATAACTCCGAGATCTACAACTTTCCTTTGAAGTCCAAGACCCAGTTCTGCCGTTTTCAAGCCCAAAAAGGCCGTCGAAGTCCCTGCACGAAATCAGGATTTTTTCAGGATCCTATTTTAACTTGGATTCTACTTTAGGAAGACTTTTAATCCAACTTGGAGTCTAAGTTAGAACCAAAACCGACTTAGACCCCTTTTCAAGTTAGAATTGGATTTCCTAGGGTTATTTCCACTATAAATAGCCACCTCCTGTAACACAAATCACACACCAAACTATTTTCACATAGATAATTTCTTTTTTTCTAGTTTTCTTCTAGTTTTTTAGGGCTATGGTGCGCCACCCTCTCTTTGCATAGAGAGGGGCGGCAACCCTAGGTTATTCAAGAGGAGATTTCCCCCCCCCCCTTCAAGTTTTGTAAGTTTTCTTGAGTTTCTCATGGATTTTCCCAAATCCATGAGTAACTAAATTCTTTATACTTCTAATCCTTTGGTGAATTCAATCAATTAACATGGTGAGATTTCTGTTCTTATAATATTTCTGTTCTTATAATTTGGTATTTTATTCTTGATAGATAGCATGTTAAACTCTGTTTTAATTCTACAATCTTGATTTTTATTGATTTGTTCCGGCCGGTAAAGAGGTAATTTGAGAGATTGTTGGCTAGATCAAATAGCGGATTGACGTTCATGTTTGATTGTGTGTAGCAAGTTAGCCGCGCTTGACGGCGGGTTAATTGGGTTTGCATGTCAGTGATCAGATTTATCTGGTTGTTGTATGGTTTTATTTATTAAGCATGTGTGAAAGAACTAATAAAAGTTGATCTTAATGCTTTGAATCCTAGCAAATCTTTATGGCTTGACGGCTAATTGATTAGTTAGGAGGAAAACGGGGTAATTTAAGGCTTGACGGCTAATCTTATCTAAATAGCATGTTAGGGTTTTCCCTAGACCAGTTATCATCATGAATTTAATATTGAATTTACCTTTCAAATCGAGGACCCATAATTAATTTGATTGTTTTCTACCATTGGAGAAGAAGTATGCATTCTTATTATTGTCTTCTTTCTTATCTGCCATAGACTTAGATTTAATTTACTTTGCTTTGTTTTCTAGTACAATTGTTTTCTTCTTAGTTATTATTCTTACCCCTCTGTTTTCTGTGTTCTGTTTTGAGAGATTTTAAGGACTGAATTTTCGGATAAAGTCTATCACCCTTCTCTGTGGGATCGACCCCTACTTACCCTATCTACTTAGTTAGGAGTTTGTTGGGATATTTTTTTATGATTGCTGACGACCGATCAGTACGAGTATATATGTATGTATGTGCTGAAGCTAGGTGCCAACTGCTAATTAGGATGAATATGTTTGTGTTGCCCACCTGCTTTGTGACAGAATGCATGAACCAGTGACTGTATGCGAGATTATGTATTCCTGAAAATGTAGCTTTAATGTTTATTGAGCATGTAATTCGCAAGGGCTGTTAATGCAGTGTGCAAGTGTAGGTACTGCTGTATCTTGTTTGTTATGGCTGAGATGTTTTCGATTTGCCTTGGCCCGTCATGTTTGTGTAGTGTCATTGAGCTATCGAGCTATTGGTTTTTTTTTTTTTTTGTAAAAGAGACTGAAATTGATGAATGCTATAAGTGCTTTAGTTCCCTTGTTTATTATGCTCGTGGTTGTTTTTTATTTTCATGCTCAAACGAGATGATGGAATGTTGGAATGGTATGTGTTTGCTGCAATGAATGCAGCACTTTTGATTCTGAAGAATTGAAACCAAATGATAATTGAATGTGTGTAAATGCAGCTAGATGTCAGTGCTAAGAGCTCATGTTGCTTTTTCATCATCTGCATAGGCTAAAGAATTTGCCCGCTCATTGCTTAATGTAGAAACTTGCACCAAAGCCTGAAGCCAGAGGATTGCAAGTAGAAGAACTAAGAAGAGCTTCATATGTTCTTTTCAATGGTGGCTATCTTGCAAGCTCTAGATACTTTAAAAGAATAAGGTTACCGATGAAATCTGCTGAGAAATTTATATACAGATTTTTCGTTGCCCTTTGCCAATTATTGTTAGTTAAATTTTAAAGGTTGAGTTTTAGGTGAACTGGAAAATGGATTGAGCAAAAAGAGTAAGCACCTTCTTACTTTTGTAAAATTTTGTTTGTAAAATGATGAAATAGGAAGTGGGCTTGAACCAAAGGTGGCCCAAATGGAATGGATCAGAAATTTGACCTATTATTATCCAAAGAATAAATTGCAAGCCTAAAGATTGAAAACCAATGAAACGAAATTTGGGATTCTGTTAAGAGTAACTCAAAAGGGAAAATAAGCTTAAGAAGAAAATTAAAACCTTAAAAAGGAGATTAAGACTAATAACAAAGACGTGGAGGAAAGGGAAAAAAACTTGCAAAATGGTGAGATCCTAATTGGGAAAGTTGGGCATTTGGACAAGGTAGGAATTTGGTCCAATAAGACAAACCCGAAACGTATTGGCACAGCCCAAAAATAAATGAGCCAATTTAGAGAAAAGAAAGCTAAAATGACCTACTTCAAAATAATTCTTTTTTTGAAATTCATTTTTTTGTTTCGTTATTTATTATTTATTATTTTTTTATTTTTTTTTGTATTTTTTGCACTCAAATAAAAGGTAATGTTAATGTAAAACGTTGATTAGCAAAATAAGTCCTAATAATATACTAAATTGTCGAAAATGACTTAATGAATTTGAAAAATGACCCAAATGACCCTGAGTGATTTTTAATGCCGATTAAGAAGCAATTCAGTTTAATTTGAAGAATATATGCGAAATCTGGGTGTCTACACATTATCATTCAAGAACTATAAACATCTTTTTGTTTGATGAATTAACTTAATAAAAGATTAATCTTTTTGTAAACCTTGTCATAGTTTAGTCATGACCTTTTTTTTTTCTTTTGACTTATTTGGATACAAATACATACACATACACACCCACCACACACACACACATATATATATATAGGGTAATTATTTGATACACCGGCGGTGTAAATTTTGGACTCCACAAGCGGGTTGTGGAGTTGACACATGTCAATTTTTTGAATTAATTAAGTTTTAAATATTTCAATCTAGTCCCTAGAGGACATATGTCACCCTTGAGAACCCGCTTATGTAGTCTGCTAAACTCCACCGCCGGTGTATTGTATAATTTGCCATATATATATATATGATGGCATAATCATGACTATTATTGAATGAAATTTAGACTAATTCTGTTTTATTTTTCTATAATTTGGTTATTTTATTTTGTGTATTTTGATATTGGACTTGATTAATTAGCATTATTAATTCATTCAAGGTATTTTGGTCATTTTAGCATGAATGTTAGCATCTCAATGCAATTGAAATGCTCATTCAATTCAATTCCGGTCCAATGCAATTTACAAACGAATTGAAATTCTATTACAGATATTTTCGTTACGGTGATCCAAACATGCTCTTCTTACTGATTAAGTTCAACTGTTACAACAAAAGAATCAATTTAAAAAGAAGTCCAAGAATCATTTTTGTTAAAAAAAAAATTCACTTGGCGGCATCCAATTATTGGATGTTGTCCCGACCCAGATTGGCTAAAGAGAAGGGGTCTAAACCATATGAGGCCGATTAGCCCAGTTTCAAAGGGTCTAATGGGCAGACCATCCCGACCCAGGTAACTTCTCTCTTTACCAAAAAACCTTAAACCCCTTCCCTGAATCCCCGACGCCCGAACTGGAGGCCAAACCGGACACTGCCTCAACCGTTTAGCCGCCCTCTCTGAACTCACTTCCATCGCTTGAAAACTCTCTCTTCTTGCCCTCCTTTTATTATTCACTTGATAAAAGAAAAATGTCTGCAGAAGTGAAAAGATTGTTCATTGGAGCAGGTTGCAACAGAATAGTTAACAACGTCTCATGGGGTGCTTCTGATTTAGTCTCCTTTGGTACCCAAAACGCTGTTGCTATTTTCTCTCCCAAGGTTCCTCCTGTTTTTTATTTTCTTTCTTCCCTTTTTCTTTTGTTTTCTATTCTTGTTTATTAATCAACACCATTTTTCTTTCTTCCCTTTTTGTTATTTTTAGTCTGCTCAGATTTTGACAACACTTCCGGGTCATAAGGCAGCTGTTAACTGCACCTATTGGCTTCCAAGTAACAAGTTTGCATTTAAAGGTACATAATTTTTTTTGTTGATTAATTACCAGTAAATGGGAACCTTTGTTTTATGATTGCTGGAATATGACAAGGGAAAGGACTAATGCTGCTTTGCTTTTGTAACTTGTTCATTTCGGTTCACGGATTTTCCGTGTTATGCTTTGATTATTTAGCAAATTGTTATTCAAGAGTTCAATCTCTTTGAGCTTTTAAAAGTTAAAATAAAGTGATTGGGATGCTAGTTATTGAAGAATTTAAATATAGTTTCTCCCCATTTTATTGTTGAAGTTTTGAACCTTTTTCGCTGATCGTTTGCAGCCAAACACTTGGAGCGGCACTATCTACTGTCCGGAGATGCTGATGGTGCTATTATTCTATGGGAACTCTCTCTTGCTGACAATAAGGTAGTAGCTGTCATCTTTTTCTATTTCCCCCCCTGCTGTGTGAGTTAGAGAGCTAAAGTGGAGTGATGGCTTCAATGCCCTGATGGTACTTTCAAATTGTACTTTTACAGTGGAAACATGTATTACAACTGCCACAATCACATAAGAAGGGCATTACATGCATCACTGGATTCATGTTTTCTCAAAGTGATGCCATATTTGCAACTTCTTCTTCTGATGGCACGGTTTGCGTATGGGATATTGTCTTTCCATCTTCTTCTGCAGGTGAGTCAAACGTTTGACAAGATGTAGTTTAACCATTTTGCATTTTCTGATGCTATTAATCAGAAACTTTTACATTTTCTCAGTTCTATAACTAGTTGCCATTGCAAGAATAGTTTTTGCAAATTATCCCATGCCAAACAATGTTTGTTTGTGATGCGCTTCATAATTTAGCTAGTTCGTTGTCTTGAAACCACCAAGAGTTTGTTGTTGGAGTTTATAGATCTAGGTGAGCTTATGAATTCTACATCCAAATGAGGTGCATGTGTGCTTAATATTGTTGAGTTTGACATGTACCAGTATAGGACAGGTGTACTCTCGTTTTAAAGAAATTTAGTTCTTTTATGCTTGTTAATGTTTGCCTTAAGGTTTCTGCAAAGAGAAAAGATTTTTGTCATCTCCATTGTCTGTATGAAAATTTGATATGAATGCTGATTAATCTGCTTCAAAAGTGTGAGAAAGTTAATAGAGTTATGCGGTGAGATGTGGCAAGAGATTTGAGGATAGGAAACATGCTAAAACAGCTAAATACTTGTTGTCTCACGAAATTCTCTTCAGATGTTGATTTTAGATAAATTTGTCTAACAGATAATTGACATATTATTTGTTACACAACTTATTTTTCTGGTTGATTTGATATCCTTCTATGACTGTGGAATCAAAGTCTATTCAAAGATTAACTAGATGCATGATCCTCTTAAGTTAAATCAATTCTTAGAAACTGGAATTAATTTGTTTCAATTGTGCTATTATAAATTTTCTGATTTTTATATGTGGTTTCTGTTATATAAGAATTTATGAGGCCAATGATCATGGCTGTAATCCAGGATGCAACCAAGCTACAAGCACTTCTTACAGCTTTCTCTTTATATTGCTTCGACACTGATCTTGTCTTGCGATGTTTTGTGAGATAATTTCTGTGTTTTTTGATCTGTTAATTGGGTTCTGTATACATTTTTCTTCAACATCTAATATCGTCTTAACATTAATCATTGAACAGTAGTTTATTACCATTCAAACCTTGATCTTTTATTTATTTATTTTTTTCCCATTAGGTGACTGCAAATTGTCATGTCTGGAAACTCTTACCATTGGCTCCAGACCAATGGTAACACTTTCACTTGCTCAATTGCCTGGAATTACAGGGCATATAGCCCTAGTAATGGGGGGATTGGATAACAAGATATATCTTTATTGTGGGGAGAGGACAGGAAAGGTAAGCAACCTTCTGATTCATCCATCCTAACTTTTCCACACATTAGTTTTTTTCTATGCATTATGAACTCAATAGGTTTCCTGGCTCAAACTAATATAAATAGAGTTCCAATAGGCGAATCCTTTTTATCCATTCTGCCTTTATCTAGGGCTATGCCTTCCAAAAGGTGTCCAGATGCCCAATAATTTCTCTATATTTGAAAGCATTTGTTTTCTATTCTTCCATACATCTTTTATGTTCTATAAATAATGTGGCTTTCACTTTACATTTGCATTCCTAGTTTGTCCGTGCTTGTGAATTAAAAGGGCATACAGATTGGATCAGGAGCTTAGACTTCTCCTTGCCTGTATCCATTGGTGAAGCCAATAGTGTTCTACTTGTAAGTTCATCTCAGGACAAGGGTATACGCATATGGAAGTTGACTCTCCGAGGTTCTGAAGCCAGTACAAATAGAAGAAGTGAAACAAGCCTGGCATCTTATATAGAAGGTCCTGTTTTTGTAGTCGGCTCATTCTCTTACCAGATATCTTTGGAATCTCTTCTAATTGGACATGAGGATTGGGTATATTCAGTGCAGTGGCAACCCCCTTCAATTGCTGATGATGAAGGGTTTGGCTTCCTTCAACCACAAAGCCTTCTATCTGCATCAATGGATAAGACAATGATGATCTGGCAACCTGAGAAGAGAACTGGTATTTGGATGAATGTGGTCACTGTCGGGGAATTAAGCCATTGTGCTTTAGGCTTTTATGGTGGCCATTGGAGCCCAGATTCAGATTCTATCTTGGCACATGGATATGGTGGATCATTTCATATTTGGAGAAATGTTGGTGTTAGCACAGATAATTGGCAACCACAGAAAGTCCCGTCCGGGCATTTTGCAGCTGTCACAGATATTGCATGGTCAAGGAATGGCGAGTTCATGCTATCGGTTAGTCATGATCAGGTAAGATGTTACCCATGTTTTAGATGCATGTTGTGAACTTCTATTCTTGCTGTGAGTTCCCTTTGTGGTTAAATGGCAAATTTTAAAATACCAGCTATTGATTTCCTGCCAACCTTCTCGGCTTTCATAGGTTTTTTGTTCATACTCCTTTTGGCATGTAGATTTTGATGCATCTCCTATATAACCTGCCTCAGATGGGTTTTAGCTGACCTGCTAGGAATAGTTAAGTTCAAATCTGTTGTCAGACACTTTGTAAGTTTGTTTGCTAGTATTGGGAAGTGGTTTGATGGTTTTAAGTTGAAACTTCTTTATGTTTGTCAGTCAATGGAAAATGAACAACTAATTATGATTTTCAGTAAAATGATATCACAATGGTTTAAGCAAAGCGTGTGCCTATTGGAACATCTAACGTAGTCTTAATGGAAGAATGTCTGGAGCAAATATTCCTAACATTTTAGTTAAAATAAAGCTACAATAGCCTGCATTTTGTTGTGGCATCATATGAACTAATATAATGAAGTTTCTTTGTATTATTTCTCTTGCATAAAAATTAAAATTGATTTCCTTAAAAATAATGATGATTTTGGAATATCATGATTTTATCTTAATATGCATTTGAGAACTAGATTTTCACTAGGGTAAAAGTGAACTTAAAAGTTATTCTACAAATTTATGGTCTTCATTTTTTTTTTCTTTTGAACTATTCTCTTCTCTTTTTTTTTTTAGCAATGAATTATTGTCTTCAATTATACCTATTAAGATAAAAACAAAATAAGTAATATTTTAAATTAAATCCTTTGACGCTAGTGTAATAATTGTTATGCACTTTAAGGTGTTACATTGATTAATTTTTATATATTTAATTATCAAAATCTAAAATTTATACTTTAGG
>AWUE01021020.1:0-16455 GCA_001974825.2 Corchorus olitorius | reverse complement strand
GTTAGTGTAGTGATCAATTTTCTTTTTCATTTTTTTTTTTTCTTTTTTTTAATACTGTAATGTAGATGTAGTGACAAATTGACCTTAATCTCTTCAGAATTTATGTGTTCATTTAATGGTATGAGAGATGTGTATGATTTGATTTCAAGTAAAATAGGAAACGATTGTAATGAATTAAAAGAGAAAAAAAAATTAGAGTCAAATGAACATAATTATAATAGTAGAAACGTTAGTTCAAAATTCATTTTGCATCTCCGTAAGTCGTAATACTGTTAACTTCTATTGTCTGAAAATATATATTAATTAGTTCATTTTAGAATAAAGAGATTTTATTGATAGTAAATATATTGAATTGTGCATCTAAAACAAACATCTAAAGGAAAAGAAATAGGAGTTTGAGAGGAAAAAAAAAGTGAACTACTGTTTGGAAACAGCGCCCATGTGGGAATTACAGTGTCTAGAACTTGCTTTTAGATGCAATGGATAATACCAGAAGAAATTAACATTTTTTTTTACTTCCAAATCTCTTGTTTGAACTCTTTGTATGAGATTTCTAGAAACAAAATTTCTCGTGGATGTAAAAGTTGAATCAGTGTGTCCCTTTTGTAATTTATTTATTTCGAACAGGAGAGGTTGTAGATATTAATGTACAGTCCTTTGAATTTTCACAATACTAAATGGCCATGTTGATGTTTCAATCTGTAATTGTAGACAACTCGTATGTTCGCTCCATGGTACAATCAAGATCCTCATTCTAATGCGCACTCCTGGAATGAAATTGCTCGGCCTCAAGTTCATGGGCATGATATTAATTGTGCTGCTGTCATCCGAGGAAAAGGGAACCATCGTTTTATCAGTGGAGCAGATGAGAAAGTTGCGAGAGTGTTTGAAGCCCCTTTATCTTTCTTAAAGACACTGCATCATGCTATTTCTGAACAATCTAGTTTTCCTGAAGACCTCCAAGCAGATGTACAGGTCCTGGGTGCCAATATGTCTGCTCTTGGGCTGTCACAGAAACCTATTTATATAAATGGTTAGTCCCTCTTAAATTGTTCTGCAATAGGCAGTATGTGCATTACCCTGAGGTCCTTATGATATCCATGTTCTTACCCATGATTATAATGTGATATTCTATGAATAGAAGTGCTTCATGGAAGGTTTTCTTTTTCTGATGATGTGAATTTGACTTTGTTCTTGCGTGGCCAAATGCAACAACTCAGTTCTGAGCTTCTAGTACCCAAAAAAGCAAAAAAAAAACAAAAACGAAAACAAAAAAGACAAAAAAAAAACCTCTGTTTAGTCGCCCATTTCGTGTAGTGATTCTAAGTGAAAGTAAATTAATGGCTATGCCATGTTGAAGAATTATTTTACTGCATTTATGACGCCATACCCTATGCTTCAAAAAAAGCTAAAATTTTGAATTATGCTATCAGTAGGACAATGGACAAGTAGATCTTGAGTCTGCTAACTGTGCTGCAATGTATCATGAAAAGCATTTGGCAGTTGACATTCTGCTAGTACTGAGAATTATTTAATGTTTACCTAGCAAAATGTTTTCATCCTTTTAAAATCTTCAAGCTGATTTGGATGTGTTTGGGAGTGATATTGAAGTCAAAAGTTCTCTAAGTGTCTGCTTTTAGGCGCTAATATCTATCTGTCGCGGAATTTATGTTCTGCATCATCGTGTTTGGTTGAAAATTAAGAAAAACCCTACAGCAGTTTTATTTTTTCCTTGGATCATTTAGCATCTAAAAGTTAAGACCACAAGTCTACAATCTTGCACTTTTTCTTGGGCTTGATAGACTTCTTTCCTTTTTTTTTTCTTTTACCCTGCACCTTTGTCTTGTTTATCGGGTGAACATGTGACCCTAACATAATTTTGAGTTTCTTGTGTTCTAGTTTCTTGTAAGTGATGATTTTAATGATGGAGTTTCTTTTTATATAGTGGAATTACCTTTGTGAGTTTACAACTAGTTGGCATTTAATTTTGATTCTTTATTTACCTTTTTGGTGCTTATGCCTTGAGAACCTTTATAAATGAAGACTGAATTTATTTTTTTTTCTTCATATATATATACTACTATTTGTCACTGCTCTTCTTTTGGGACCGCTGACCTTGATGGTAGCATATGCTTTGTTTTGTACTGAAAAACTGCCCCTGACCACAACTAAGGAACATAAACACTTTTCTTATGATTTTTGTTCATGTTTCCTTTCTATGTGTGACAAGTTTCTTGCTTCCTGTATACTTGCTATGACGTAAGTTTGTCTCTCAGATTGCATGAAAGTTTGTATAAACAAATTATTTGACTGGAAACTTTCCTTGCAGCGACCCACGAGGTTCCAGATATTGTGGGAAATGATGGTGTTGACACTTTGGAATCAGTTCCTGATGCTGTTCCAGTTGTCTTAACTGAACCTCCTATTGAGGATCAACTTGCTTGGCATACACTATGGCCAGAATCACACAAACTCTATGGTCATGGGAATGAGTTGTTTTCTCTATGCTGTGACCATGAGGGGAAGCTCGTTGCTTCATCATGTAAGGTAGTACATGGTTTCCTACTGTTCGGTTCCTAGAAGTTTAATTCCAATCAAATTTTGCTAGCAGTAGTTTCTGTTTTCACATTATCTTGTTCCATAGTCTGAATTAACAATTGTTTTTTGGTGTAGAGTGTTAAATCAAAAAATTACAAGTCATGTGAGTGTTTTTTTCTTGTGCATGCTTATTTTGGAGACATTTTTATGTATGTTCATCTCAGTGAAAATCTCTGAGGAAGCTGGCATATTGCCCTGTTGAAAGGGGTCATCTGTAACATGGTGTGGATTGTGTTCGTCCATTCAGGAATAAAATTTGAAAACGCTTGAGAAACAGAATGTAAACATCATAATAAGTTTTGGAATATCTTAAACATCATTAAAAGTTGAAGAAAAGGTATTTACATGCATAATAGAATTTTATTATCTTATTTTTTGATATCATGGAGATGTAAATTTTTTTGTAACATGACTGATAATTAAATAGCACTGTTGAAGTGATTGATTATCAAACTGAAGTCCTCTCCGATTATTTCTTATACTAATTATGCAGGCTCAGTCAGTGACAGTAGCAGAAATATGGTTATGGCAAGTGGATTCTTGGAAAGCTGTTGGTCGGTTGCAGTCACACAGCTTAACAGTCACTCAGATGGAATTTTCTCGTGATGACAACCTTCTCTTGACAGTCTCAAGGGATCGGCATTTCTCCATTTTCACAATCGATAGAACAGGTACTCTAAAATTTTCTAATTGCCCCATAATACTGTTTCATATAAGTACCCTTTCTAGTTGGTCTATCCCCAAAAGAATGCATATTTCAGTATATCTATTGTCTTGTGAAAGGCAAGTAAAAGATGCTTTTTAGGTGCCTCTGTAATTTTTTTTGTCAAATAATCATCAAGCTTTGCAGGATAGTGAAAGCTGTTATCCTGTATGTTTTATTCATATTTTGGGTGATTTAAAATTCCAAGGGGAGTGAATACAGAGTCGTTTGGATTTATTATCATTATTTTCCTTTATTGCTCACTTTACATTGATGGAGTGCCTCTTCATATTAACTCCAGTCAACTTTCAAGGTTATAATAATGTGGTTTATGTGTTGATATGTCTTAGCTGCCGGTGAAGTTGATTACAAGCTCTTAGCAAGGCAGGAGGCCCATAAAAGAATAATATGGGCATGTTCTTGGAACCCCTTTGGTCATGAATTTGCAACAGGTTCAAGGGACAAGACAGTGAAGATTTGGGCTGTGGAAAAAACATCTACGGTTAAGCATCTTTTAACTTTGCCACAGTTCAACAGCAGTGTGACTGCACTCTCTTGGGCTGGTCTTGATCGAAAGAGAAATCATGGGCTTCTCGCAGTTGGAATGGAGAGCGGACTCCTTGAACTTTGGAGCCTTGATGTTGAAAGAACAGATAAAAGCACTCTGACACCAGCTGTTGCTGCTGCTCTAATCGTGCGGCTAGATCCTTTCATGTGCCATGTTTCTGCAATTAACCGGTTGGCCTGGCAGAACCGTGAGAATGATGAAAATTGCACAAGCCTCAAGATTGCTTCTTGTGGAGCTGATCATTGTGTGAGGTTGTATGAGGTAATTGTTGACTAATCTGATAATGAATTTGTATTATAGATACATCAGTGATTCATATGTCATTCTTCAAATCAAATACTACAACATATGTGATTCATATATATCTAGATATTAACTTTTATCATTCATTTATTGTCTTCCCTTAACGGTGTCCACTAGAGACACACTTGTATTCTTTTGTCAATCTAGAGATTGAATATGTTAGATACAAATCTTTGAGTAGACCCCATAAATTGACAGCTATATACTTGGCGTCTTGACTGGGACACCTCGGCTCTTTAAAGACTTGATTTGCTTTAAAGATTTCATCTCTATGATACTCGAGATTCAAACTGGAAACCTTGGAGAAGACGTCAAGGTGCCTTACTAGTGGAGAGAACTATTAGAGCTGGTAGATGGGCGGGTAAGGGTGGATTTAGCCTGGTCATATGAGTTTGGAGTAGGGATAAATGGGTCCTGATCATTCATACATCAAAACCAGTCGGATCCAAATGGGTACAGGTCATTTTTTTACTTTAATTCAGATTAGATTCCAGATTAATCAGGTTTAGGTCTTTAATATATGAGTTATTATTTGATACACCGTCACTGAAATTAGGTTTGAGTTTGGTTCCTATTCTCTTGTCGGCTTTTGCCAACTCTAAGTACTAGTAGTATTTAAACTTCTTTTTCTTCTTTCCTACAGTGGGTCTTGGCATTTCACTCGTATTTTTATTGAACTTAATAGACAAAGACCAAGAATTCTCATTCTCTTAGCCGCAGCCGCATGCATGTTATCCATGCTGAGCAAATATGCCCCCAAAAGTTCTTAGAGATGACTCAATTATGGGCCTAAAAATGTTGAACAACTTTTAGGGAGGAAAATAAGAGATTCTTTCTTTTAGTTATTTAATGTGTTTTTTCTTCACCTGCTTTATTTTCAACGAGCTTTAATATGGCAATAGAATTTAAAAAATCCTCGGCTCTCATTTTTGCTGGAATTTAATACGACAAATTCGATAGCAATTTTGAGTTTGTGCGTCATGCACAAAACTTTAATTTGGCTCCTCTCCAGTTTTTCAAATGGACTGGAGAGGCCAATCCATACTGGGATTTTGCCACATGTTATTTTTCTAATCCGACGGTGGAAACAAAATTGGTTGCAAAATTCTAGTAACAGCATATCTCATTGAAATGGAAATCCTCCTTCAAGCCTTTAACTCGTTTTTTTTATTCCTCTAAGGCATATATATTTTCTGAAAACCAGAATTACTAAAAAAAAAAAAAAAAAACAAAAGATGGAAGGCTTCAAATATTGTCATCTAATCATCTCAGACGAAAGTCTTTCTAACTTTAAGAACAAAGTAAAAGGGATTATTCAATAAAATTGTAAAAGGGATGATCTCAAACGGATAAAAATCCTCTCCCCCTATTTTTTGTGCCCCACGGTGCCCCATTCACCAAATAATGACACGTGTCCTTTTTCAGTTTTTAATGTTATTCCTTGTTTGCCTAATTAAATTAAATTTTATATTTTCATTCTAAAACCCTATGGGGAATGTATTAAAATTTAGGACTAACCCTTATATATAACTATTTGTTGTTAATTTGGGGCTAAACTTGGTTTTAATTGGGATTTTTACTATTTGTTAAAACTCGAAAACAAACAAGGTATAATACTAGGGACACGTGGCATAATTTGGTGGATGGGGCACAATGGGGCAAAAAAATAGGGGGAGAGGATTTTAAACATGATTGTTTTAAAGAAATTAAAATAAAATTAAAGAAATTAAAGATTTTACACACGTGACTGTTCTTAACTAGGAATCTGATACAATTCAATAGATTACTCAATGAAGATGATCGGTGAATAGATATGAAAACCGTAAACAAGAGAAAGTGAGATATAATAGAATAGAAAGAGGTTGGGATTAGCATGTTTTGTTATTTTGCTGCTCAAGGTAATTCCAACCACTGGAAAAAAAAAATAATAGATGGCAAAATCCTAATGTGGACTGGCCTATCCAGTTCATTTGATAGACAAAAGAGGAGCCAAATCCACAAAACTTAAATGGTTGTAGGTTATGGTAACCATTGTTGATATTAATGAAGACGACTTTGTATTCTCGCCCCTCCCAAGCGTGTCAAACCTTCTTAGGTTTTGGGAACATACTAACTTACGTGCATGCATTTTTTTTTTTTGGGTAGAAACCTTCTCCATACGACACTTACTAAACTTTTTCAATTTGACTCCGATTGATATGGAATTGAGTCGAATTGAATTCAAATGGAATATCTCTATTTATAAGACTAAAATTGAAACTTTACTTGAAAGAGATCAAACTCATTCTACTCGATTTAATGAGTGTTTGATATACGTGCATGTAATTTTGAATAAATGAATTGTGTAAAAGGAGCAGATTTCACCAAGTATTGTATATTATAATATAAATATATATATATATATATATTTATTCTGTTTGGGATTAACGATAGATTAGAAACTTTTATAGAAAAAATAACCTAAAATAGGATAGGGGTTGTACATAAATAATTGATTAAATAGTACAAGAGATATACTTTTGAACAGGATTTATATGTAATTTTGTTCTCAAGGAAAATCAACAAGGGAATATTTAATCAAAAACAAGGAAAGGGAATACACCAATAATGGACCCCATAAGTAATGATTTATTGTTTTGGGTTTGAAATTGCCGTTTCCCTTGAGATTTTTTTTTTTCAAATAATATTTAAATCTAAAAATTTATAATTTGTGAACATCAGAATACCGCCCTGCCCTCCTCCTTTCCTCTTTTCCTGAATTCTTAGGGTTTTTGATTTTTTTTTTCAAGGTTAAGTTTTGTAATTAGGGATATCTCAGTAGGTAATTGAGAATTTGTGTTTGGGTTGATTTGGAAATCCCAGGACCGCTTCCCTCAATCCCTTATTTAAGTTCTGTTTAGTCGGTGGTTTTCATTCAAAAATCCACCGCTTCAATCTCTGCCATTCTTCATTCAGAAATCCCCTTTTTTGTCCACTGCTTCTAATTTATCTCTTAATTGATGCCATCGTTTTGGGATTGATCATCCATTGAAAGAGGCAGGCACACAAGAGATAGGTATGATTTTTGGGTTTTAAATACAATTTAAGAGAAAGCAGAAGAAGCTACTGGAGGAACAGATAGAGAGACGGAAAGCAGAAGAAGGAAGCGAACGAGAGAGAGAGAGGGAGAGAATAAAGAAGATGAAAGAGGGATTTGGGAAGACAACCGGGGAGAAAACACAGCGGAGGAGATGAGACCGACAATTTCAGAGAAAGAAAAGAGTGGAGGCGGGTGAGACAAAAACCCACTGCCTCCATAATTTTCGGTTCAGAGTAACTCTTCTTTCTCTCTCTCTTTTTTTTTTTTAATTTCTTTCTGTGTTGAGTATTTTTATTTTGTAAAAAAAACGTTGGATGCTTGGATTATTGAAAATGCCGTTGTTTCTAATTTTTGTTCCAATTTTTATTACTGGGTCTTAATTTTTGGTAAAACTTTGAATTGCCATAGTTTCTCTTCAGTCATTAGTTGTTTTTCATTTAATTCCTCTTCAAATGAATTAGGATATTACTGAATACTGACATTATGATTTTTGTAGCCTCAATTGTTCCTTGCCCATCTTAATTTTCCAGTGAATTCATCAAATATGGCCCTTACAAGCAACAAAAGGCTGGAATCAGATATGTGTATCTTATTCTATTATATAGAAATTCTAGGACATCCTAGAATGCTTCATTCGTGCCATATTGCTTTTTTTTATAGAGAGTTGTAAGGAGAGTACAAGAGATGATGATTATTGATATATTACAATTTCACATATATATATATATATGCTAGCTTCATTTGTCTACAATACAAGTATATATATATATTTCGGTGGCTGAAGTTAATTAATCATGGTTTGGATTTGGAATTTGGAGCAGAGTTTAATTTCCTGGATTTGGGTCCATTAGATTTAGATTTAGAGACAGGCCACTGACCGCAGGAGAGTGCCATGTCCTTATAGTGTTGGAAGGCTTCAAGAGTCTGGATAACAGCGGGCATCCTTGGCCTGTCTTTTGGGTTGGAACTAATACACTGTAATGCTAGAAGAGCTATCTCTTTTGCTCCTTTAACAGAATATTGTCCGCCAAGCCTTTGGTCTTTTTTGACATCATATTCTTAGACATTATTGTGCATCTTTTTGTTAATTTTTCTTTACAAATGCTTCTCCTTGCCAGAGCTTCCAAGATTTACCCTCAGCAGGCCGACACCATCCAGAAGAATGGTTATATTGTCATCAAAAATCGTCCTTGCAAGGTCAACTTCTTTTCTTATCTATAATCTCTTACTTTAATGTTTCGATTTCATAGAGTCTAATGTTTTGCGCCTTTTTTCCTGCTTCTAATCTGTATAAATATGTTATTTTAGGTCTTTAGATTTCCATGGCCTACCATACATGAAAATACTCATGTTTTTGCAGTCATGGTTATAATACATTTTTGCAGAAGAACTAAATCAACTATTTATTGGGTGATATTACTAACTTTTTCATATTTTAGCTACTTTTAGTATCCATAGGTAACCTATGAAAACTTTTGAGTATTCACTGTTCACAGTTGATGCTTCATTCTAAATTGTTTTTCATTGCAGCAGCAAAGATATGGTACAATCTCATCTCATTTGTCTCATCAACTAAATTGATGTAGGTCAATTTTCCTCGAGAATTTTCTTCTCATTTATACTGATGATTTGTATAAATTAATGGATCATCTTCTTTTTTATGACTTTCACATGAATTCTGATTAATTATTACAAAATATATGTTTAAGATCTTTCTTTAAATTTTTTACAGTTAGTCTTTTGAATTGTTGCTGATTTTTTATGCTTTATGCTTCCAGGGGACTAAAAATGAAATCATTTTCAAGCAAAGAAATAAAAATTGATCCATGTTATCTATCTAATTAGGATTTCGATTACTGGGAAAGAATCAGTTGAAATGCAGGTACTTTAAAGCTCATCCATTTCTGGGTTTTCTAAAAGGTTTTATCTTTCTAGCTTTTGTGACAATTATTATTATTGCTGACATAAATGAAATTGGTATCCGCAAGTGAAAATGTTAATTGCTGGACTTTATATGGTTTTATACTGAGTTGTTTTGCTCACGAATGGAAGTGTAGTGATTGACAGTAATGTTGTTTTATTCAGCACTTTGTCAAGTAAAGGTTGGTTTGCTTCTGATTTTAAACAACTTCAGTCCTTTTCCATTGTAGTTTTTCAATTGAGAGGTACTAAATCTGCCATTTCATTTCTGTTTGGTTTTATACTGAAGCTATAGTTCTTCATATAATGCTTTTGAATTTTCCTATATCAAATTTCTCATGAGATGAAAATGAAGTAAAGTGATTATTTTCCCTATATTTATGCTTAAAATTGAAGCTATTTAGAGCTTATGATTCTTATATAGTATTCACTGATGTAAGTTCTGGATCTAAGCTAATGTCCTGTTTGGTTTGTTTACAAGATCTTCCATAAGATTATGTAGAAAAGTGCAATTCTTTCTGACATATTGTGTTTTGAGATGAAGTGTATGTGCAAGTGATTGGGAGGGAAGGCTAAGTGGCTTTATCCATTGTGAATAAGGATATATGAGCATTATATGGCATCACTATTGAGTATTTCTTACTGTTGAATCTGTGGACAATTTTGATTGGTTTATTCTGGCAGCATGACAATTAATGGATGGGAGATGATGATACCATTTGGATTCTTTTGCAGGAATTGGGTGAGACCCTCTCATTTCTTTCTGGATTCTGACTTCCAAACACTTTTTTTCTGTTTTTTTTTTTTTGTGTTGTCTAAGAGTCTAAATCAGAGTTTTGAACTATATAATGTATTTGGTTTCTGGTGGAGCCTCTGACATTTACCTTCTGTTTCTTTCGCAGTGTTGTTATAGCTGAAGGTGTTTTTTGGCAATGATTAGATGTTTGAGAACAACAGTATTGCTCACTTTCATTTGTCAAATTCGGGAAAACTATTTGTCATTTGTTTCTGCTACAAAACCTGCATAAGTTTTCTCTTTGGTCTTGAAAATATAATTACACTAAGAATGTTCTGTATATGATTAAGAATGTTCTGTTAATGATTTTAGAGGAATGATGATTTCACTGTATGATCCAATAGTTGAGGGGCTTGGACTGGCTATTGATCTCCATTTGGGATCGTTTGTTAGCACATCCGAAAGGTAATTGCTTGCTGAACCCAATCTTTTTTTCTGGTCTGTTGTTATGGGTAATGGGCAATCACATGGGATGGATGGTGTTTTTTTTTTTTTTTTTTTTTTTAAATTTTTTACTAGGTTTTCTTTCTTGCTTACTTTCTTTCTTTCTTTCAATTACAAAAAATTGTTGAAGACAGTAAAAAATATAGCTTTCTTTTCTCAGCTTGCTTTTTTCTTCTGCATGGCTTCCGCTGATAAGAAATATACTCTCTTTTTGTTTGGTTTCTAACAGGGAAGCTTGGTTGCATGGCAAACCTAAGGATTCTCATTCTGCTGCAAACTTACCATCTCTCGAGGTACTTTCTCATCACTTTTCTTTTGTATGTTCCCAGTCCAGTTCCTCTTAACCTCTTACATAATGTTGCATGTTTGTACATGAACTTTTAACTAAAAGTTTCTGAAAATGTATTACATGACTTATATGTTCTTGGATCATAAATTCTGCATAAGTTCTTAGTCTAAGAAATTTGATCTTTTCCTGGAATTATAGGTCCTGCAACCTGTGATTATTTTAATTTGTTGACTCCAACAAGATTAACTAATTAATGGGTTTTAATGTTATATTTATAGCACTTAATGCCAATTTAACAAGATTCAGAATCATCATATTTCAAATTGAATTTGGTTGAATCTCGAGTTTTGGAATCTTAAAAGCTCACATAGAATTATCATTTGATGTCCACTTTGATAAAGGGTGATGAAGTTGTAGCTGAGATAAATGTCTGGGTTGAGACTGCAACCACAAGACTCATAAAAAACTTGCAGCTGAAGGCCTGCAGGGAATTATTCAAGACACAGCTCTTATTCTTGCAAATGCACTTCACTTCAAAGGGAAAAAATGAAGGAAACCGAAGCAAATAGCATTGGAAGTAGGCATCAGTAAGATGAGTAGCAAACTATTCTCATAGACTTGATGCAGTACAACTTTTGTTTTCTGTTTGTACAAGATTTGTTATTTCTCTGTAAATGATAAAAAGAAATCCATTGATGTCTTCTCCAATTTTCTTTTGTGTTTTTGCAGATGAAATTGGGGTCTTGTGGTTTTCATTGGCAAAGATTAGCAATAAACTAATAGGAGAATCCTCAAGGATGATTCAAGACAAGTAAATGAGGAGTACCAATATCCCTCTTTTTGTAATACCCCACTTAGATGATCCTACTTTGATGATTGACAATTTTTTTTTTGTATAAAACATATAACATTAGCCAAGATATTCCGTTTGAAGAACTATATATTCTTCAATTATTTGTAATTCCTGCTGGTCTTTAGAGATTTCTTGGATTAGATTTGGTGAAGGAACACAATGTATCATGGAAGTATATCAGTACAAAAATGCTGAATATGAAGTACCTATGTAATAGAGTATAAAAATGCTGAATATGAAGTACCTATGTAATAGAACTTTATTAACTTTATTTGTTAATAGACAACAAAGGAATGCACTCATGTTAAACACAAAAAATCCAAGCCCCGCGCTTTGCAGCCGCTGCGCGAGGGGAAGGATCTAGTAATAATAATAATAATACTAGTTAGGTAGTCTATTAAAATTTCTATACATGTGATCAAAATTCATAAAAGAAACACCTTAATTTCCCCCAAAGATCCAGACACAGTTGGTGGAGCCTAGTCAGCATCGACAAAAGACAAAGGGTGATGGCAGTGGCAATGGCATGGACAAACACCTTTGGCACGCAGCTGCAAACCAAAATTACTAATTTTACATTTAGCAAAAACAAAAACCTCGTACACTAATCACAACCAAAATTAGATAATTAAACCCAGAATCAAATTTCAATATAGCAAAACAGAGTTAAACTTCTCAGCCACATGAGAATCAGTGTATATTTATTTGACTATTCCATCTGTAACTTTAACCTAATCTGTTTGGAATTAGCTTTGCAACCTGATAAAGGTTATGGAACTTCAGGGAAGATGTGAGATGTCCCATTTCATAGAATCAAATAATTGCTGCGGTAGAAAAAGAAACCATGGAGAATGTCCCCACTTGTTTATATACACTGTATTTAGCCTTTACATATACGGTGGGGATTTTTGGAGTAGACTTCACTCAAAAATCTTTGAAATTTTTTTTTTATTTTATATTATAAATACAAGTCATGGCTCTATCCAACACCAAATAAGAAAAGATCCGACAATAATGACATTACTATAATATATATATATATATATATATATATATATATATATATCTTGCAATGAAAATGATATCTGCAAATCTGCAAAGAAGCTAGAGAAAAATTGACATTAAACTTGTAGAACATAGGTAATAATCTGTTCCAAAGGTTACAAACATTCGATGAGAATTGCTACTAGATTGCATTAAAGATTTGAAACTTTCCAGCAGAGACAAACAAGGGATCATTCAAATGGCAGTTTCTCGCATCGTCAGCAATGACAGCATGACCTACTTTGTGAAATTGTTTGACAACCTTCAACAGAAAAAGCAATCAAGCATATCGGCATACATGAAATCTGGGGAAATGACTGACCATGCCGGTTCCATATGATACTGTCAACCAAAAAGGATGCCAACCATCGGAAGATGATTTCACCCACAATTTCTCTGCAGCTAATCTGTAATCATGTGTGTCAAGTGAGATTACTTTGGTTCCTTGAAAGTTAAAAAGAGAACAGGGCAATAGGCAGAGCTTCTAAAATGAAAGTATAAACGGATAAGAAATGCTTTTGTACCTTTGTCATCAAGAACAAAGCATCCAAATCCAAGTTTGAGTATCTATACTTGAAAAGACTTGATTCATATCAATTTAAATGAACCTTATGCAGATTCCTAAGAATCAAACTAATCAAATGATAAAGAATGATGAAAAACTAGCAGTTTAGGGCAGGACAACTAAAATGCGGAAGCAATTCATATGAATTTGATCAACCGGCATCCTGGTAAGTACACAATGCCTGTCAAAAGGTCAACAAGAGTAGGCACAGATCTTCATGAATGTCTGTATAGTTTTTCCATGATTAAGACAGAAATTGCAACTTGGCCAAATCAAACAGTGAAATAAGAGTCCTCATTCAGGCAGTTAGCCTCAAATCTTGTTTTGAGTAGAGACTTGAACTGTCCATGTACCCTTTCCTCGTGAAAACTTTCCAAGTAATGGATCATTACACGAGCTTCAAGTAACAACTTAATTCTGCAGATATTTATCTGCACACCCAATACATATGAACCCTGGATCAAGAACAATGTATGAAACAATTAACTTAAAGCTATTTGTATAACCATTATTAAGTAACTTATATATGGACTGCACAAAGCACACAATCTTTGAGGTTTTAGCTTTTACAGTATAATCTTCAGATAACTTTCATTTCCTATGACAGTAACAACAATATGACATACATGAAAAGAAAAAGACCACCAGAGTTCCTTATTATCTTTCACAAATACATATCACAAACCAATACCAATAACAAGGCAGACACTAAAACTTGAATTTAAAGATATAAACCAAACCCTTCCTGCAAAATTGTTGTTGCTTTCTTCTTGACTGATTTATATTGGTTGTGAAGTTCTGATCTGTGGCTTGATGTTATCAGTCGGAAGCTGAGCAGATGCATCTGGCAATACTCCAGCAGCAGCTGCAGTCATGGTTTGGTACTGAGAAGGCATAGTGGGAGCCAGAGGCTGAGTGTAGTATATCTGAGCATGAGCAGGATCTGTGAATTCATAAGCATAAGTGGCAGCTGCAGTGGAGGTCGGTGCAACAGACTGTGATGGATGATGAATCTGAGAGTAACCCACATAAGGTTGCTGATGCTGACTGTTTGGCACTTGAACCAGTTGTGGATTACCAGTAGTTGTTCGGTACACTCCTGTGGCAGCAGCCACTTCGGGTTTGGCCATAGGAGCATTTCTCATCGGGTTGTATGCTGCAGAAGGAACCATGGTAGGATTGGGAGGAGTCTGTGGACGGCTAGATGGGATTGCAGTAACGGCTTCACTGATACTAGATTGTTGGACAGGTAAGTTGTAAGCTTGTGGTTGCCTCGCAGACACATAATACACAGGATATTGCTGATCAATCTGTACGTGATGAGGATGATGGTGCTGTTGTTGGGAAGGATATACAGGGTAATAAGCTGAAATTGGAACCGCGGTAGGGTGATGATGAATGTAATGTGCTGCACCAGCATGTAAGAATTGCTGTTGTTGTGTTTGTGTTTGAGTTTGCTGTTGTTGTTGTGGATCAAATTGGGATTGCTGTAATATATAACTAGATTCCTGGACAGGTTGTTGCATCTGAATCCGGGCATTTGCGTTGGGATCAGAGATATTAAGCTTAAGATCACCAGGGTTTGAAGGAACCCTGTTAGCACCAGATGGGAATTGAACAATTGGGTCCTGATAGATGACAGGCTTTTGGCGTGACAATGGATTTGTAAAACTGCTATCACTGCTCAAATTAAAAACAAACACAAAATGAAAAGGGGGAAAAACAATTTCAGCAACTTTTAAATGTAAATCTAGGCTAAAATCATAGAAAAGGAACAAATTTATTGTTGATAGAAATGGTACCTTGAAACAGAATCTGGAGAAGCCAAATCATGGCCACTACTAAACTTCTGCTGACTCTGAAGAGGCAAATTGTGAGGCTGTGACTGTGGAGGAGGTGGTTTCCTATACCCAACAGGAACTCCATGATCTGATCTCTCATCATCAGAAAAACCCCTATTTGTATACTCCCCAGGAACCATACCCGTACTCAAACCAACCCCACCACCAGAAACAGCTATACTTACTGGCATCGACGGTGGCGATGACAACACCGAAAATCCTTCGTCCTGCGGCTTCAACCCTCCACCTCCACCTCCACCACCACCACCAGTCACAGTAAACTGAGCAAACTGTTCCTCAATCCCCACCAATTTATTCTCCTTCTGATCCTCAGCGTGGACTCGGATAGGAGGCAAGTTAGCAAGTGAAGGAGACGAAGAAGTTGAACCAAAAGAAGACGTAGTTTCAAGCATAGGGGAATCGGGAACAGAATGAACATCCTGACTTTTCAAATTCATATTCTTCTGACTCCCACTTCCTTCATCTTTCAAACCAACTTCAACAACATTTCCCTGACGTTCATCATCCAATCCCAACAGACAATTCACGTTTGTCGCAGAATCAGAAAACCCCCTGTTCAATAACCCTGCCCCATTCAACGCGTTGAGAAACCACTCGTCGGACTTGGTCGATTTGTTAATGATCGGCCCAATTGAATGGGATGTTGCCGGGGTCCCCTCTGGATTTAGGGGGAAAAGAAAGAGGCGAATACGGGAGGACTTGCTCGCCGGCGTCGTTTGGGAACAAGTACGGTCGTATTCATCGATCATGTTTTCAAGGTCCTCGTCCGTTGTAACGGAGATGAGTGAGTCGAGGTCTTCGGAGGGAAGTTGGTACTTGAGAGTAAAAGGGCGGCCGTGAAGAAGAGAAAGGGAGAGGCGGTGGTGGAGAGAAGCGAGGGAAGTGTGGCGGTCGACGACCACCATACGGGTGTCTCCGCCGATATAACATAGGACTTTGTCGTGGGGTCTAGGGACGATGGTGCCGCCATAGCTGCACATGAGGCGGAGCTTGGAGTGGAGAGTTGGTGGAGGAGCTGGGTCGTCCCATGAGTCCGTGTTGCGGGAGCGTGGCGAGGAGTCGATGGAGTCGGGATAGGTGGCGACGGGGGCACTTACGGTAGTGGCGGTGGTGGACAGAGGCGGAGCCGCCGCGGGTAGCGGAGGCGGAGGTTCCATTTCGGGAGTTGTTAGGAGAGAGAAAGAAAGAGGAAAAAAAAGGGCTTGAGTTAGTGGAAATTTGATGCTCTTATAGGTACTCAAGACCTGGTTTTGCCTAGCTGTTAATTTCTTTTTCTTTTCTTTTTTTTTTGGATCTTTTTTAGAAAATATCCTAAGTAAGCATAGCAGTATAATTTTTTTTTATCTCAATTTTAAATTTTAAATTCTTTTTCTTCAAAATTTTAAATAAAAATATATACTACTTTTTTTTGGTTTAATTTAAATTGTTTTT